>JAJOZX010005277.1:5000-82500 GCA_023014485.1 Bathynomus jamesi
TTTAGGACCTAAATATAGAGCTATTTATATATTCTCCACTTTCCTGTAAAATTTCCTTGGCTACTTTTCCAGGGTCAAGGTATTTTCTTCAACCTTTTTCCGTACCTGCCTCTGGCAGGGAGGGAGCGGAGGGTGGGGAGAGAGCCTTCTACTTTTCTATCCAGTTTTCTACTACTGCTAGCATAGTTGAAAGACAAAATTTTCCCTGGCACCCGTTGCCATTGGTACCTCCTCGGTATGGGCCGCAAGGCCTTTTGAGGTACTTCTTTTCCTTGTAACTCCTTGTAACTCTCTCTCTCCTCTCTCTCTCTCTCTCTCTCTCTCTCTCTCTCTCTCTCTCCTCTCTCTCTCTCTCTCTCTCTCTCTCTCTCTCTCTCTCTCTCTCTCTCTCTCTCTCTCTCTCTCTCTCTCTCTCTCTCTCTCTCCTCTCTCTCTCTCTCTCTCTCTCTACCAATTGATGGTGCTTGGCTGTACTGCTCTGAGGTGAGAGGGCTTTACTGCCCAGCTGGCTGCCAGGCCAGCGTAAAGTCTCGGGCGTAGCCTCTGGGTCTGGTGGGATATCCCTTGAACACTGGATTCTAAGAGTCTGGCCCACTTGTGAGTGACTAGTAAGACTTAGTAAGGGGCTGCATCTCGCTGTCGCTCCTGGCGGAAAATCCGTGACGCTTGCGTCGCGAGTGTTTGTCAGTTGGTAGCTGCGACACGTTTGGGACGGTCCGGCCCTGGGGAGACCTTTGGTCGGTGCGGCAGCAGGAGAGGTGTAGTCTTCTGGAAGGAATGAACGTCACTTGCGAAAAGGCGGGTGCGGCTACGCGCGGGATTAATTCACCCCCCCCCCCTTTTTTATATACTGGTCATAACGTTTTTGGATAGTTTTCATTGCTAGAACGCTTTATCTTATTCAGAGTATTCAGAAAAAACAAAAAAAAAGAGAAAATATGGCAGGGCCAGCTAAATTGAAAGCAGAATGCTTTAAATGTAAAGTTAATCATTGGTGCGTAGACTTCCCAGAGGGTAATATCAGCGATATCACATCCCTTAGTGTATGTTTGTTTTGTAAACTTAGAGACAACCACGAAAAGGAAGTTAAAGAGCTAAAGGAATTAGTAAAAAAGCTTGAAGCTAGGGTCGTAGCACTGGAAATCCAACCCAGTGGACAAGATCAAATTAAAAACACACCAGCAGATTCAAACTGTAAGATTAAGTATCAAGAACAAAGGGAGGGCTCAAAGAAGGGGCTGATAGAGAAGGGTGGGAAGGGATCGATAGAGAAGGGTGGGAAGGGGCCTGCTGATGGCCCAAAGAAACCGAAGGATGTAGCTACCTGTCGGGGTGGGTCGGGTGGTGTAACTGCGTGTATGGGTGGCGACGGGTTTCGAAAGGTCTCGGGCAAGAAGGCTGCGAAGCCGAAGCCTGAGACCCCAGTTGCCCCTGTCAAGACCTCTAACCGCTTTAGTCTCCTGTGCTCGAAGGAGGAAGACACCGTTTTGATTGGGGACTCGCAGATCAGGGGCCAGGAGAAGTACTTTGCTTCTGCAAACCGGGATGGGAGGAAGGTAAGGTGCTTACCTGGGCGGGGAACGGCGCACTTAAGGAAGGAGGTAGAGAAGGTGCGCGTGGATAGTCGGAGGACTGCGATCGTTGTCCACGCTGGTGGCAATGACCTGTTCCTCAAAGGCGGTGGGGTAGGTCTTACAGAAGGGATCATCACCGAGATCATGTCTCTTGCGGATGATCTAAAACTGAAGACAGACAGGGGAATGTTAATGGGTATTTTACCGCGAATGAATGTCAGTGACCACTCGCTCAGTAAGGTCATTGGCATCAACGAGAGGGTACAAGACTTGTGCGTTCCGCTGGGCGTGAAGTTTATTGACCCCTTCGATGCATTTTCGGGTAGGTGGGACCTTTACCAGAGGGATGGTGTCCACCTCAATGACAAGGGTAAAGGTGTGCTAGGCGCGCTGCTCGACCGGCACCTATACAGAATGGTGAGGTCGAGTCCTGGGAGAGATGATGGGCCCCCACCGGGGAGAGATGAGGATGAGCCGGTGGCGGACGTACCTTCGACTGAAGGGTGCGGCGAAGTACAGATGGGTGACCCTCCTCCTACGTTGGAGGGGGCTCAGTCTCCTGTGGAAGTTGCCCCCTCGTTAGTGAGGGGCTCTTCAACTCCCGACAGCCTTGGCTGTTCGGGAAACGGGTCGTGCTAGGGGGCGGTCAGAATAGGGAAGGCTCCCTCCGTGCAATGCTTTTTAATGCTAGGTCAATTAGGAACAAGTTTCGCGAGCTACGGGCGCTCTTAGCATCAGAATACCAGGATATCGTTGCTATCACCGAGTCCTGGATTCATACTGATCGTAGGGACTACGTTGGGGAGTTCGAAATTCCCGGGTATAGAATGTTTCGCAAAGACCGCACCCGTGGGGAGGGGGGTGGGGTACTAATATACGTCAGAGACACGTTGAGTCCGGTTGACTGCCAGTTCCGGTCGGAACGGGAGCTGCTTGGCGTCGATCTGAACGTGGGAGGGACGAACTATAGGTTAATCTTGGTGTACAGACCTCCGCATCTCCTCCTCGAGGAGGATACAGCCCTGTACACCGAACTCAGTAGCCTGCTAGGGGATAGGGTGTGTGTAGTTTTAGGAGACTTCAACTGTCGCGGCATAAAGTGGGAAAACAGGACTGCCGATGCTGAAGGGAGGAGGCTAGTTGACTTTGCTGATGAGAACTTCCTCACTCAGTGGGTCAACGAGCCTACACGAGGCGAAAGCGTTCTAGACTTAGTATTCACGACCGAAGACAACCTCGTCACTGGCCTCACCGTTGACGAATCGTTGGGCGGGAGTGATCACGGTATTATTAGGTTCCGTGTGTGCGTCCCTCGGGTGAAGCGTAGTAACTCGAGAGGCAGTAAGCTCGATCTCCGGCGGGCGAACTTTGTTAGCCTCAGGGATAGCGTAGCAGAGATGGGGTTAGAGGTTGGCGGCGATGTTGAGGGAGTGTGGAGTGCATTCCGGGATGAGTTTATGGTGCTGCAGTCTGCTGCCATACCCTCAAAACTGGTCACCCCTGCTTCAACGCAGCCTAAGTGGTTCAATCGTGGCATCGCTTCGGCTATCCGAAATAGGAAAGTAGTGTATAGGAGGGCGAAGGCCAATCGTTCCCACGAGAACACTGAAGCGTATGTCCGCCTGTGTAGGGAAGTGAAGGCGAAGGTTAGGCTAGCGAAACGTAACGAAGAACTACGGGTGGCAAGCCTCTGCAAGAGGAACCCTAAGGAGTTCTTCAGTTATGTTAATAGTAGAAAGCCTATTAGAAGCATGATAGGTCCTTTAAAGGACGGAAGCGGCGTTCTGCGGACCTCCGACGCGGACATCGCTAAGTGCTTAATGAGTACTTTGCGGGAGTGTTCACCAGGGAGGATACCCGCGTCATCCCCGAGCCAGCTGTGAGGCACGAAGGTGCTGACCTGGATAGTGTTAGATGTACCGCGACAGTCGTTGCTCATAGAATAGACAAACTGAGCGCGTTTAAGGCTCCTGGGCCAGACCAGTTTCTCCCCAGTGTTTTGCGAGAAGTGCGCGACCAGGTGGCTCCCCACCTGGCTACAGTCTTCAACAAATCGTTGGAGATGGGCCAGGTGCCTGGTGACTGGAGAGAGGCCAACGTGACCCCTATCTTTAAGAAAGGGGATCACGAAAGTCCAGGGAACTATCGTCCTATTAGTCTCACTTCAGTTGTAGGTAAATTATTAGAAAGGATAATAGCTGATAGAATCGTTGACCATTTGGATTCCTACAAGCTGCTTGGGGACTCCCAACATGGGTTTAGACGGCATAGGTCGTGTCTCACCAACTTGCTCGAGTTTTTCCACGTCATGTTGAGTGAGTACGATAAGAGTAGGGCGATTGATATACTTTATCTCGACTTTCAGAAAGCCTTTGATAAGGTACCTCACCGCCGGCTAATGGCGAAAGTGCGCGCGCTGGGTATCGGTGGGGAAATAGGTAGGTGGATTGAAAACTGGCTAGGAATAGGCGGCAGAGGGTGGTAATTAAAGGGGCTAGTTCGGGTTGGGCCTCGGTCACTAGTGGGGTTCCTCAGGGTTCCGTTTTGGGGCCACTGTTGTTTACCATTTACATAAATGATATCGACGGTGGCATCGTCAGTCGGATCGCCAAATTCGCTGATGACACCAAGCTTGGGGCCAATGTTGGGACGCCCGAAGCGATCGAGGAACTGCGTGCGGACCTAGGTAGGATAGGAGAGTGGTCCGAAAAATGGCAAATGCCGTTTAACTTGGGTAAATGCAAAGTGATGCACATTGGCTACGCCAATCCCAAGTCGGACTACTCGATGTTGGGCAGTAATATCGAGGTGACTGATTTAGAAAAGGACTTGGGTGTGCTAATTAGCAGCGACCTTAAGTTTACGAAACAGTGTGTAGAGATGGAAAAGAAAGCCCAGAAACTATTGGGTTATATCAGGAGGCAATTTCAGTTTCGGAACAAGGAGATTGTGCTCTCACTGTACAATTCCCTTGTTCGGCCGTACCTGGAGTATGCTGTGCAGTTCTGGTCGCCCACCCTCAGGAAAGATATTGAGAGGCTGGAGCGAGTGCAGGCGAGGGCCACAAAGTTGATCCCTTCCGTTAGGCATATGGGCTACAATCGACGGTTACGCGCCCTGAACTTGTTTTCGCTTGAAACTCGGAGGCTGCGCGGTCAACTGATCGAGGTTTTCAAGCTCTTACGAGGGTTCAACGATGTCGATTTTAGAAGTATGTTTAGTTTAAATGATAACCCAACTCGCAACAATGGTTGGAAGTTGGATTTGAAACGGTTTAGGACTAGTGTGTGTGGGAATTACGTTACGTATAAGATCTGTGACACATGGAACAGGTTACCTTCGGAAGTTGTGAACAGTTCCTCTGTGGATCAGTTCAAGAAAAGGTTAGACGAAATCTTGCACACTATTTGAGTGTGTAAAGACATTTAGGACCTCAGTCTGCGGAAATTTCTTTTCCTGTAAAATAGTTGATATCTGGAACCAACTTCCCTCAGAGGATGTTTCCAGTCAAAGTGTAAATCTGTTTAAAAATAGGCTAGACAAAGTACAGAACACACTCATAGTTTAAGATTAAAACCTCAGAAAACTCTGCAGGAGTTCGCTTGCTCGGTGTCTCTGTGAGCAAGCTAAATATAGAGCTATTTATATATTCTCCACTTTCCTGTAAAATTTCCTTGGCTACTTTTCCAGGGTCAAGGTATTTTCTTCAACCTTTTTCCGTACCTGCCTCTGGCAGGGAGGGAGCGGAGGGTGGGGAGAGAGCCTTCTACTTTTCTATCCAGTTTTCTACTACTGCTAGCATAGTTGAAAGACAAAATTTTCCCTGGCACCCGTTGCCATTGGTACCTCCTCGGTATGGGCCGCAAGGCCTTTTGAGGTACTTCTTTTCCTTGTAACTCCTTGTAACTCTCTCTCTCTCTCTCTCTCTCTCTCTCTCTCTCTCTCTCTCTCTCTCTCTCTCCAATTGATGGTGCTTGGCTGTACTGCTCTGAGGTGAGAGGGCTTTACTGCCCAGCTGGCTGCCAGGCCAGCGTAAAGTCTCGGGCGTAGCCTCTGGGTCTGGTGGGATATCCCTTGAACACTGGATTCTAAGAGTCTGGCCCACTTGTGAGTGACTAGTAAGACTTAGTAAGGGGCTGCATCTCGCTGTCGCTCCTGGCGGAAAATCCGTGACGCTTGCGTCGCGAGTGTTTGTCAGTTGGTAGCTGCGACACGTTTGGGACGGTCCGGCCCTGGGGAGACCTTTGGTCGGTGCGGCAGCAGGAGAGGTGTAGTCTTCTGGAAGGAATGAACGTCACTTGCGAAAAGGCGGGTGCGGCTACGCGCGGGATTAATTCACCCCCCCCCCCCTTTTTTATATACTGGTCATAACGTTTTTGGATAGTTTTCATTGCTAGAACGCTTTATCTTATTCAGAGTATTCAGAAAAAACAAAAAAAAGAGAAAATATGGCAGGGCCAGCTAAATTGAAAGCAGAATGCTTTAAATGTAAAGTTAATCATTGGTGCGTAGACTTCCCAGAGGGTAATATCAGCGATATCACATCCCTTAGTGTATGTTTGTTTTGTAAACTTAGAGACAACCACGAAAAGGAAGTTAAAGAGCTAAAGGAATTAGTAAAAAAGCTTGAAGCTAGGGTCGTAGCACTGGAAATCCAACCCAGTGGACAAGATCAAATTAAAAACACACCAGCAGATTCAAACTGTAAGATTAAGTATCAAGAACAAAGGGAGGGCTCAAAGAAGGGGCTGATAGAGAAGGGTGGGAAGGGATCGATAGAGAAGGGTGGGAAGGGGCCTGCTGATGGCCCAAAGAAACCGAAGGATGTAGCTACCTGTCGGGGTGGGTCGGGTGGTGTAACTGCGTGTATGGGTGGCGACGGGTTTCGAAAGGTCTCGGGCAAGAAGGCTGCGAAGCCGAAGCCTGAGACCCCAGTTGCCCCTGTCAAGACCTCTAACCGCTTTAGTCTCCTGTGCTCGAAGGAGGAAGACACCGTTTTGATTGGGGACTCGCAGATCAGGGGCCAGGAGAAGTACTTTGCTTCTGCAAACCGGGATGGGAGGAAGGTAAGGTGCTTACCTGGGCGGGGAACGGCGCACTTAAGGAAGGAGGTAGAGAAGGTGCGCGTGGATAGTCGGAGGACTGCGATCGTTGTCCACGCTGGTGGCAATGACCTGTTCCTCAAAGGCGGTGGGGTAGGTCTTACAGAAGGGATCATCACCGAGATCATGTCTCTTGCGGATGATCTAAAACTGAAGACAGACAGGGGAATGTTAATGGGTATTTTACCGCGAATGAATGTCAGTGACCACTCGCTCAGTAAGGTCATTGGCATCAACGAGAGGGTACAAGACTTGTGCGTTCCGCTGGGCGTGAAGTTTATTGACCCCTTCGATGCATTTTCGGGTAGGTGGGACCTTTACCAGAGGGATGGTGTCCACCTCAATGACAAGGGTAAAGGTGTGCTAGGCGCGCTGCTCGACCGGCACCTATACAGAATGGTGAGGTCGAGTCCTGGGAGAGATGATGGGCCCCCACCGGGGAGAGATGAGGATGAGCCGGTGGCGGACGTACCTTCGACTGAAGGGTGCGGCGAAGTACAGATGGGTGACCCTCCTCCTACGTTGGAGGGGGCTCAGTCTCCTGTGGAAGTTGCCCCCTCGTTAGTGAGGGGCTCTTCAACTCCCGACAGCCTGGCTGTTCGGGAAACGGGTCGTGCTAGGGGGCGGTCAGAATAGGGAAGGCTCCCTCCGTGCAATGCTTTTTAATGCTAGGTCAATTAGGAACAAGTTTCGCGAGCTACGGGCGCTCTTAGCATCAGAATACCAGGATATCGTTGCTATCACCGAGTCCTGGATTCATACTGATCGTAGGGACTACGTTGGGGAGTTCGAAATTCCCGGGTATAGAATGTTTCGCAAAGACCGCACCCGTGGGGAGGGGGGTGGGGTACTAATATACGTCAGAGACACGTTGAGTCCGGTTGACTGCCAGTTCCGGTCGGAACGGGAGCTGCTTGGCGTCGATCTGAACGTGGGAGGGACGAACTATAGGTTAATCTTGGTGTACAGACCTCCGCATCTCCTCCTCGAGGAGGATACAGCCCTGTACACCGAACTCAGTAGCCTGCTAGGGGATAGGGTGTGTGTAGTTTTAGGAGACTTCAACTGTCGCGGCATAAAGTGGGAAAACAGGACTGCCGATGCTGAAGGGAGGAGGCTAGTTGACTTTGCTGATGAGAACTTCCTCACTCAGTGGGTCAACGAGCCTACACGAGGCGAAAGCGTTCTAGACTTAGTATTCACGACCGAAGACAACCTCGTCACTGGCCTCACCGTTGACGAATCGTTGGGCGGGAGTGATCACGGTATTATTAGGTTCCGTGTGTGCGTCCCTCGGGTGAAGCGTAGTAACTCGAGAGGCAGTAAGCTCGATCTCCGGCGGGCGAACTTTGTTAGCCTCAGGGATAGCGTAGCAGAGATGGGGTTAGAGGTTGGCGGCGATGTTGAGGGAGTGTGGAGTGCATTCCGGGATGAGTTTATGGTGCTGCAGTCTGCTGCCATACCCTCAAAACTGGTCACCCCTGCTTCAACGCAGCCTAAGTGGTTCAATCGTGGCATCGCTTCGGCTATCCGAAATAGGAAAGTAGTGTATAGGAGGGCGAAGGCCAATCGTTCCCACGAGAACACTGAAGCGTATGTCCGCCTGTGTAGGGAAGTGAAGGCGAAGGTTAGGCTAGCGAAACGTAACGAAGAACTACGGGTGGCAAGCCTCTGCAAGAGGAACCCTAAGGAGTTCTTCAGTTATGTTAATAGTAGAAAGCCTATTAGAAGCATGATAGGTCCTTTAAAGGACGGAAGCGGCGTTCTGCGGACCTCCGACGCGGACATCGCTAAGGTGCTTAATGAGTACTTTGCGGGAGTGTTCACCAGGGAGGATACCCGCGTCATCCCCGAGCCAGCTGTGAGGCACGAAGGTGCTGACCTGGATAGTGTTAGATGTACCGCGACAGTCGTTGCTCATAGAATAGACAAACTGAGCGCGTTTAAGGCTCCTGGGCCAGACCAGTTTCTCCCCAGTGTTTTGCGAGAAGTGCGCGACCAGGTGGCTCCCCACCTGGCTACAGTCTTCAACAAATCGTTGGAGATGGGCCAGGTGCCTGGTGACTGGAGAGAGGCCAACGTGACCCCTATCTTTAAGAAAGGGGATCACGAAAGTCCAGGGAACTATCGTCCTATTAGTCTCACTTCAGTTGTAGGTAAATTATTAGAAAGGATAATAGCTGATAGAATCGTTGACCATTTGGATTCCTACAAGCTGCTTGGGGACTCCCAACATGGGTTTAGACGGCATAGGTCGTGTCTCACCAACTTGCTCGAGTTTTTCCACGTCATGTTGAGTGAGTACGATAAGAGTAGGGCGATTGATATACTTTATCTCGACTTTCAGAAAGCCTTTGATAAGGTACCTCACCGCCGGCTAATGGCGAAAGTGCGCGCGCTGGGTATCGGTGGGGAAATAGGTAGGTGGATTGAAAACTGGCTAAGGAATAGGCGGCAGAGGGTGGTAATTAAAGGGGCTAGTTCGGGTTGGGCCTCGGTCACTAGTGGGGTTCCTCAGGGTTCCGTTTTGGGGCCACTGTTGTTTACCATTTACATAAATGATATCGACGGTGGCATCGTCAGTCGGATCGCCAAATTCGCTGATGACACCAAGCTTGGGGCCAATGTTGGGACGCCCGAAGCGATCGAGGAACTGCGTGCGGACCTAGGTAGGATAGGAGAGTGGTCCGAAAAATGGCAAATGCCGTTTAACTTGGGTAAATGCAAAGTGATGCATATTGGCTACGCCAATCCCAAGTCGGACTACTCGATGTTGGGCAGTAATATCGAGGTGACTGATTTAGAAAAGGACTTGGGTGTGCTAATTAGCAGCGACCTTAAGTTTACGAAACAGTGTGTAGAGATGGAAAAGAAAGCCCAGAAACTATTGGGTTATATCAGGAGGCAATTTCAGTTTCGGAACAAGGAGATTGTGCTCTCACTGTACAATTCCCTTGTTCGGCCGTACCTGGAGTATGCTGTGCAGTTCTGGTCGCCCACCCTCAGGAAAGATATTGAGAGGCTGGAGCGAGTGCAGGCGAGGGCCACAAAGTTGATCCCTTCCGTTAGGCATATGGGCTACAATCGACGGTTACGCGCCCTGAACTTGTTTTCGCTTGAAACTCGGAGGCTGCGCGGTCAACTGATCGAGGTTTTCAAGCTCTTACGAGGGTTCAACGATGTCGATTTTAGAAGTATGTTTAGTTTAAATGATAACCCAACTCGCAACAATGGTTGGAAGTTGGATTTGAAACGGTTTAGGACTAGTGTGTGTGGGAATTACGTTTACGTATAAGATCTGTGACACATGGAACAGGTTACCTTCGGAAGTTGTGAACAGTTCCTCTGTGGATCAGTTCAAGAAAAGGTTAGACGAAATCTTGCACACTATTTGAGTGTGTAAAGACATTTAGGACCTCAGTCTGCGGAAATTTCTTTTCCTGTAAAATAGTTGATATCTGGAACCAACTTCCCTCAGAGGATGTTTCCAGTCAAAGTGTAAATCTGTTTAAAAATAGGCTAGACAAAGTACAGAACACACTCATAGTTTAAGATTAAAACCTCAGAAAACTCTGCAGGAGTTCGCTTGCTCGGTGTCTCTGTGAGCAAGCTAAATATAGAGCTATTTATATATTCTCCACTTTCCTGTAAAATTTCCTTGGCTACTTTTCCAGGGTCAAGGTATTTTCTTCAACCTTTTTCCGTACCTGCCTCTGGCAGGGAGGGAGCGGAGGGTGGGGAGAGAGCCTTCTACTTTTCTATCCAGTTTTCTACTACTGCTAGCATAGTTGAAAGACAAAATTTTCCCTGGCACCCGTTGCCATTGGTACCTCCTCGGTATGGGCCGCAAGGCCTTTTGAGGTACTTCTTTTCCTTGTAACTCCTTGTAACTCTCTCTCTCTCTCTCTCTCTCTCTCTCTCTCTCTCTTCTCTCTCTCTCTCTCTTTGGTGACCAATTGATGGTGCTTGGCTGTACTGCTCTGAGGTGAGAGGGCTTTACTGCCCAGCTGGCTGCCAGGCCAGCGTAAAGTCTCGGGCGTAGCCTCTGGGTCTGGTGGGATATCCCTTGAACACTGGATTCTAAGAGTCTGGCCCACTTGTGAGTGACTAGTAAGACTTAGTAAGGGGCTGCATCTCGCTGTCGCTCCTGGCGGAAAATCCGTGACGCTTGCGTCGCGAGTGTTTGTCAGTTGGTAGCTGCGACACGTTTGGGACGGTCCGGCCCTGGGGAGACCTTTGGTCGGTGCGGCAGCAGGAGAGGTGTAGTCTTCTGGAAGGAATGAACGTCACTTGCGAAAAGGCGGGTGCGGCTACGCGCGGGATTAATTCACCCCCCCCCCCCCTTTTTTATATACTGGTCATAACGTTTTTGGATAGTTTTCATTGCTAGAACGCTTTATCTTATTCAGAGTATTCAGAAAAAACAAAAAAAGAGAAAATATGGCAGGGCCAGCTAAATTGAAAGCAGAATGCTTTAAATGTAAAGTTAATCATTGGTGCGTAGACTTCCCAGAGGGTATATCAGCGATATCACATCCCTTAGTGTATGTTTGTTTTGTAAACTTAGAGACAACCACGAAAAGGAAGTTAAAGAGCTAAAGGAATTAGTAAAAAAGCTTGAAGCTAGGGTCGTAGCACTGGAAATCCAACCCAGTGGACAAGATCAAATTAAAAACACACCAGCAGATTCAAACTGTAAGATTAAGTATCAAGAACAAAGGGAGGGCTCAAAGAAGGGGCTGATAGAGAAGGGTGGGAAGGGATCGATAGAGAAGGGTGGGAAGGGGCCTGCTGATGGCCCAAAGAAACCGAAGGATGTAGCTACCTGTCGGGGTGGGTCGGGTGGTGTAACTGCGTGTATGGGTGGCGACGGGTTTCGAAAGGTCTCGGGCAAGAAGGCTGCGAAGCCGAAGCCTGAGACCCCAGTTGCCCCTGTCAAGACCTCTAACCGCTTTAGTCTCCTGTGCTCGAAGGAGGAAGACACCGTTTTGATTGGGGACTCGCAGATCAGGGGCCAGGAGAAGTACTTTGCTTCTGCAAACCGGGATGGGAGGAAGGTAAGGTGCTTACCTGGGCGGGGAACGGCGCACTTAAGGAAGGAGGTAGAGAAGGTGCGCGTGGATAGTCGGAGGACTGCGATCGTTGTCCACGCTGGTGGCAATGACCTGTTCCTCAAAGGCGGTGGGGTAGGTCTTACAGAAGGGATCATCACCGAGATCATGTCTCTTGCGGATGATCTAAAACTGAAGACAGACAGGGGAATGTTAATGGGTATTTTACCGCGAATGAATGTCAGTGACCACTCGCTCAGTAAGGTCATTGGCATCAACGAGAGGGTACAAGACTTGTGCGTTCCGCTGGGCGTGAAGTTTATTGACCCCTTCGATGCATTTTCGGGTAGGTGGGACCTTTACCAGAGGGATGGTGTCCACCTCAATGACAAGGGTAAAGGTGTGCTAGGCGCGCTGCTCGACCGGCACCTATACAGAATGGTGAGGTCGAGTCCTGGGAGAGATGATGGGCCCCCACCGGGGAGAGATGAGGATGAGCCGGTGGCGGACGTACCTTCGACTGAAGGGTGCGGCGAAGTACAGATGGGTGACCCTCCTCCTACGTTGGAGGGGGCTCAGTCTCCTGTGGAAGTTGCCCCCTCGTTAGTGAGGGGCTCTTCAACTCCCGACAGCCTTGGCTGTTCGGGAAACGGGTCGTGCTAGGGGGCGGTCAGAATAGGGAAGGCTCCCTCCGTGCAATGCTTTTTAATGCTAGGTCAATTAGGAACAAGTTTCGCGAGCTACGGGCGCTCTTAGCATCAGAATACCAGGATATCGTTGCTATCACCGAGTCCTGGATTCATACTGATCGTAGGGACTACGTTGGGGAGTTCGAAATTCCCGGGTATAGAATGTTTCGCAAAGACCGCACCCGTGGGGAGGGGGGTGGGGTACTAATATACGTCAGAGACACGTTGAGTCCGGTTGACTGCCAGTTCCGGTCGGAACGGGAGCTGCTTGGCGTCGATCTGAACGTGGGAGGGACGAACTATAGGTTAATCTTGGTGTACAGACCTCCGCATCTCCTCCTCGAGGAGGATACAGCCCTGTACACCGAACTCAGTAGCCTGCTAGGGGATAGGGTGTGTGTAGTTTTAGGAGACTTCAACTGTCGCGGCATAAAGTGGGAAAACAGGACTGCCGATGCTGAAGGGAGGAGGCTAGTTGACTTTGCTGATGAGAACCCTCACTCAGGGGTCAAACGAGCCTACACGAGGCGAAAGCGTTCTAGACTTAGTATTCACGACCGAAGACAACCTCGTCACTGGCCTCACCGTTGACGAATCGTTGGGCGGGAGTGATCACGGTATTATTAGGTTCCGTGTGTGCGTCCCTCGGGTGAAGCGTAGTAACTCGAGAGGCAGTAAGCTCGATCTCCGGCGGGCGAACTTTGTTAGCCTCAGGGATAGCGTAGCAGAGATGGGGTTAGAGGTTGGCGGCGATGTTGAGGGAGTGTGGAGTGCATTCCGGGATGAGTTTATGGTGCTGCAGTCTGCTGCCATACCCTCAAAACTGGTCACCCCTGCTTCAACGCAGCCTAAGTGGTTCAATCGTGGCATCGCTTCGGCTATCCGAAATAGGAAAGTAGTGTATAGGAGGGCGAAGGCCAATCGTTCCCACGAGAACACTGAAGCGTATGTCCGCCTGTGTAGGGAAGTGAAGGCGAAGGTTAGGCTAGCGAAACGTAACGAAGAACTACGGGTGGCAAGCCTCTGCAAGAGGAACCCTAAGGAGTTCTTCAGTTATGTTAATAGTAGAAAGCCTATTAGAAGCATGATAGGTCCTTTAAAGGACGGAAGCGGCGTTCTGCGGACCTCCGACGCGGACATCGCTAAGGTGCTTAATGAGTACTTTGCGGGAGTGTTCACCAGGGAGGATACCCGCGTCATCCCCGAGCCAGCTGTGAGGCACGAAGGTGCTGACCTGGATAGTGTTAGATGTACCGCGACAGTCGTTGCTCATAGAATAGACAAACTGAGCGCGTTTAAGGCTCCTGGGCCAGACCAGTTTCTCCCCAGTGTTTTGCGAGAAGTGCGCGACCAGGTGGCTCCCCACCTGGCTACAGTCTTCAACAAATCGTTGGAGATGGGCCAGGTGCCTGGTGACTGGAAGAGGCCAACGTGACCCCTATCTTTAAGAAAGGGGATCACGAAAGTCCAGGGAACTATCGTCCTATTAGTCTCACTTCAGTTGTAGGTAAATTATTAGAAAGGATAATAGCTGATAGAATCGTTGACCATTTGGATTCCTACAAGCTGCTTGGGGACTCCCAACATGGGTTTAGACGGCATAGGTCGTGTCTCACCAACTTGCTCGAGTTTTTCCACGTCATGTTGAGTGAGTACGATAAGAGTAGGGCGATTGATATACTTTATCTCGACTTTCAGAAAGCCTTTGATAAGGTACCTCACCGCCGGCTAATGGCGAAAGTGCGCGCGCTGGGTATCGGTGGGGAAATAGGTAGGTGGATTGAAAACTGGCTAAGGAATAGGCGGCAGAGGGTGGTAATTAAAGGGGCTAGTTCGGGTTGGGCCTCGGTCACTAGTGGGGTTCCTCAGGGTTCCGTTTTGGGGCCGCTGTTGTTTACCATTTACATAAATGATATCGACGGTGGCATCGTCAGTCGGATCGCCAAATTCGCTGATGACACCAAGCTTGGGGCCAATGTTGGGACGCCCGAAGCGATCGAGGAACTGCGTGCGGACCTAGGTAGGATAGGAGAGTGGTCCGAAAAATGGCAAATGCCGTTTAACTTGGGTAAATGCAAAGTGATGCACATTGGCTACGCCAATCCCAAGTCGGACTACTCGATGTTGGGCAGTAATATCGAGGTGACTGATTTAGAAAAGGACTTGGGTGTGCTAATTAGCAGCGACCTTAAGTTTACGAAACAGTGTGTAGAGATGGAAAAGAAAGCCCAGAAACTATTGGGTTATATCAGGAGGCAATTTCAGTTTCGGAACAAGGAGATTGTGCTCTCACTGTACAATTCCCTTGTTCGGCCGTACCTGGAGTATGCTGTGCAGTTCTGGTCGCCCACCCTCAGGAAAGATATTGAGAGGCTGGAGCGAGTGCAGGCGAGGGCCACAAAGTTGATCCCTTCCGTTAGGCATATGGGCTACAATCGACGGTTACGCGCCCTGAACTTGTTTTCGCTTGAAACTCGGAGGCTGCGCGGTCAACTGATCGAGGTTTTCAAGCTCTTACGAGGGTTCAACGATGTCGATTTTAGAAGTATGTTTAGTTTAAATGATAACCCAACTCGCAACAATGGTTGGAAGTTGGATTTGAAACGGTTTAGGACTAGTGTGTGTGGGAATTACGTTACGTATAAGATCTGTGACACATGGAACAGGTTACCTTCGGAAGTTGTGAACAGTTCCTCTGTGGATCAGTTCAAGAAAAGGTTAGACGAAATCTTGCACACTATTTGAGTGTGTAAAGACATTTAGGACCTAAATATAGAGCTATTTATATATTCTCCACTTTCCTGTAAAATTTCCTTGGCTACTTTTCCAGGGTCAAGGTATTTTCTTCAACCTTTTTCCGTACCTGCCTCTGGCAGGGAGGGAGCGGAGGGTGGAGAGAGCCTTCTACTTTTCTATCCAGTTTTCTACTACTGCTAGCATAGTTGAAAGACAAAATTTTCCCTGGCACCCGTTGCCATTGGTACCTCCTCGGTATGGGCCGCAAGGCCTTTTGAGGTACTTCTTTTCCTTGTAACTCCTTGTAACTCTCTCTCTCTCTCTCTCTCTCTCCTCTCTCTCTCTCTCTCTCTCTCTGGCTAAGGAATAGGCGGCAGAGGGTGGTAATTAAAGGGCTAGTTCGGGTTGGGCCTCGGTCACTAGTGGGGTTCCTCAGGGTTCGGTTTTGGGGCCACTGTTGTTTACCATTTACATAAATGATATCGACGGTGGCATCGTCAGTCGGATCGCCAAATTCGCTGATGACACCAAGCTTGGGGCCAATGTTGGGACGCCCGAAGCGATCGAGGAACTGCGTGCGGACCTAGGTAGGATAGGAGAGTGGTCCGAAAAATGGCAAATGCCGTTTAACTTGGGTAAATGCAAAGTGATGCACATTGGCTACGCCAATCCCAAGTCGGACTACTCGATGTTGGGCAGTAATATCGAGGTGACTGATTTAGAAAAGGACTTGGGTGTGCTAATTAGCAGCGACCTTAAGTTTACGAAACAGTGTGTAGAGATGGAAAAGAAAGCCCAGAAACTATTGGGTTATATCAGGAGGCAATTTCAGTTTCGGAACAAGGAGATTGTGCTCTCACTGTACAATTCCCTTGTTCGGCCGTACCTGGAGTATGCTGTGCAGTTCTGGTCGCCCACCCTCAGGAAAGATATTGAGAGGCTGGAGCGAGTGCAGGCGAGGGCCACAAAGTTGATCCCTTCCGTTAGGCATATGGGCTACAATCGACGGTTACGCGCCTGAACTTGTTTTCGCTTGAAACTCGGAGGCTGCGCGGTCAACTGATTGAGGTTTTCAAGCTCTTACGAGGGTTCAACGATGTCGATTTTAGAAGTATGTTTAGTTTAAATGATAACCCAACTCGCAACAATGGTTGGAAGTTGGATTTGAAACGGTTTAGGACTAGTGTGTGTGGGAATTACGTTACGTATAAGATCTGTGACACATGGAACAGGTTACCTTCGGAAGTTGTGAACAGTTCCTCTGTGGATCAGTTCAAGAAAAGGTTAGACGAAATCTTGCACACTATTTGAGTGTGTAAAGACATTTAGGACCTCAGTCTGCGGAAATTTCTTTTCCTGTAAAATATCTGGAACCAACTGCAGGAGTTCGCTTGCTCGGTCTCTGTGAGCAAGCTAAATATAGAGCTATTTATATATTCTCCACTTTCCTGTAAAATTTCCTTGGCTACTTTTCCAGGGTCAAGGTATTTTCTTCAACCTTTTTCCGTACCTGCCTCTGGCAGGGAGGGAGCGGAGGGTGGGGAGAGAGCCTTCTACTTTTCTATCCAGTTTTCTACTACTGCTAGCATAGTTGAAAACAAAATTTTCCCTGGCACCTGTTGCCATTGGTACCTCCTCGGTATGGGCCGCAAGGCCTTTTGAGGTACTTCTTTTCCTTGTAACTCCTTGTAACTCTCTCTCTCTCTCTCTCTCTCTCTCCTCTCTCTCTCTCTCTCTCTCTCTCTCTCTCTCTCTCTGGACTTAGTGTTCACGACCGAAGACAACCTCGTCACTGGCCTCACCGTTGACGAATCGTTGGGCGGAGTGATCACAGTCTTATTAGGTTCCGTGTGTGCGTCCCTCGGGTGAAGCGTAGTAACTCGAGAGGCAGTAAGCTCGATCTCCGACGGGCGAACTTTGTTAGCCTCAGGGATAGCGTAGGAGAGATGGGGTTAGAGGTTGGCGGCGATGTTGAGGGAGTGTGGAGTGCATTCCGGGATGAGTTTATGGTGCTGCAGTCTGCTGCCATACCCTCAAACTGGTCACCCCTGCTTCAACGCAGCCTAAGTGGTTCAATCGTGGCATCGCTTCGGCTATCCGAAATAGGAAAGTAGCGTATAGGAGGGCGAAGGCCAATCGTTCCCACGAGAACACTGAAGCGTATGTCCGCCTGTGTAGGGAAGTGAAGGCGAAGGTTAGGCTAGCGAAACGTAATGAAGAACTACGGGTGGCAAGCCTCTGCAAGGGGAACCCTAAGGAGTTCTTCAGTTATGTTAATAGTAGAAAGCCCATTAGAAGCATGATAGGTCCTTTAAAGGACGGAAGCGGCGTTCTGCGGACCTCCGACGCGGACATCGCTAATGTGCTTAATGAGTACTTTGCGGGAGTGTTCACCAGGGAGGATACCCGCGTCATCCCCGAGCCAGCTGTGAGGCACGAAGGTGCTGGCCTGGATAGTGTTAGATGTACCGCGACAGTCGTTGCTCATAGAATATAAAATTGAGCGCGTTTAAGGCTCCTGGGCCAGACCAGTTTCTCCCCAGTGTTTTGCGAGAAGTGCGCGACCAGGTGGCTCCCCACCTGGCTACAGTCTTCAACAAATCGTTGGAGATGGGCCAGGTGCCTGGTGACTGGAGGGAGGCCAACGTGACCCCTATCTTTAAGAAGGGGATCACGAAAGTCCAGGGAACTATCGTCCTATTAGTCTCACTTCAGTTGTAGGTAATTATTAGAAAGGATAATAGCTGATAGAATCGTTGACCATTTGGATTCCTACAAGCTGCTTGGGGACTCCCAACATGGGTTTAGACGGCATAGGTCGTGTCTCACCAACTTGCTCGAGTTTTTCCACGTCATGTTGAGTGAGTACGATAAGAGTAGGGCGATTGATATACTTTATCTCGACTTTCAGAAAGCCTTTGAAAAGGTACCTCACCGCCGGCTAATGGCGAAAGTGCGCGCGCTGGGTATCGGTGGGGAAATAGGTAGGTGGATTGAAAACTGGCTGAGGAATAGGCGGCAGAGGGTGGTAATTAAAGGGGCTAGTTCGGGTTGGGCCTCGGTCACTAGTGGGGTTCCTCAGGGTTCGTTTTGGGGCCACTGTTGTTTACCATTTACATAAATGATATCGACGGTGGCATCGTCAGTCGGATCGCCAAATTCGCTGATGACACCAAGCTTGGGGCCAATGTTGGGACGCCCGAAGCGATCGAGGAACTGCGTGCGGACCTAGGTAGGATAGGAGAGTGGTCCGAAAAATGGCAAATGCCGTTTAACTTGGGTAAATGCAAAGTGATGCACATTGGCTACGCCAATCCCAAGTCGGACTACTCGATGTTGGGCAGTAATATCGAGGTGACTGATTTAGAAAAGGACTTGGGTGTGCTAATTAGCAGCGACCTTAAGTTTACGAAACAGTGTGTAGAGGTGGAAAAGAAAGCCCAGAAACTATTGGGTTATATCAGGAGGCAATTTCAGTTTCGGAACAAGGAGATTGTGCTCTCACTGTACAATTCCCTTGTTCGGGTACCTGGAGTATGCTGTGCAGTTCTGGTCGCCCACCCTCAGGAAAGATATTGAGAGGCTGGAGCGAGTGCAGGCGAGGGCCACAAAGTTGATCCCTTCCGTTAGGCATATGGGCTACAATCGACGGTTACGCGCCCTGAACTTGTTTTCGCTTGAAACTCGGAGGCTGCGCGGTCAACTGATCGAGGTTTTCAAGCTCTTACGAGGGTTCAACGATGTCGATTTTAGAAGTGTGTTAGTTTAAATGATAACCCAACTCGCAACAATGGTTGGAAGTTGGATTTGAAACGGTTTAGGACTAGTGTGTGTGGGAATTACGTTACGTATAAGATCTGTGACACATGGAACAGGTTACCTTCGGAAGTTGTGAACAGTTCCTCTGTGGATCAGTTCAAGAAAAGGTTAGACCAAATTTTGCACACTCTTTGAGTGTGTAGAAAATTTTCCGTGGCACCCGTTGCCATTGGTACCTCCTCGGTATGGGCCGCAAGGCCTTTTGAGGTACTTCTTTTCCTTGTAACTCCTTGTAACTCTCTCTCTCTCTCTCTCTCTCCTCTCTCTCTCTCTCTCTCTCTCTCTCTCTCTCTCTCTCTCACCAACTTGCTCGAGTTTTTCCACGTCATGTTGAGTGAGTACGATAAGAGTAGGGCGATTGATATACTTTATCTCGACTTTCAGAAAGCCTTTGATAAGGTACCTCACCGCCGGCTAATGGCGAAAGTGCGCGCGCTGGGTATCGGTGGGGAAATAGGTAGGTGGATTGAAAACTGGCTAAGGAATAGGCGGCAGAGGGTGGTAATTAAAGGGGCTAGTTCGGGTTGGGCCTCGGTCACTAGTGGGGTTCCTCAGGGTTCCGTTTTGGGGCCACTGTTGTTTACCATTTACATAAATGATATCGACGGTGGCATCGTCAGTCGGATCGCCAAAATTCGCTGATGACACCAAGCTTGGGGCCAATGTTGGGACGCCCGAAGCGATCGAGGAACTGCGTGCGGACCTAGGTAGGATAGGAGAGTGGTCCGAAAAATGGCAAATGCCGTTTAACTTGGGTAAATGCAAAGTGATGCACATTGGCTACGCCAATCCCAAGTCGGACTACTCGATGTTGGGCAGTAATATCGAGGTGACTGATTTAGAAAAGGACTTGGGTGTGCTAATTAGCAGCGACCTTAAGTTTACGAAACAGTGGTGTAGAGATGAAAAGAAAGCCAGAAACTATTGGGTTATATCAGGAGGCAATTTCAGTTTCGGAACAAGGAGATTGTGCTCTCACTGTACAATTCCCTTGTTCGGCCGTACCTGGAGTATGCTGTGCAGTTCTGGTCGCCCACCCTCAGGAAAGATATTGAGAGGCTGGAGCGAGTGCAGGCGAGGGCCACAAAGTTGATCCCTTCCGTTAGGCATATGGCTACAATCGACGGTTACGCGCCCTGAACTTGTTTTCGCTTGAAACTCGGAGGCTGCGCGGTCAACTGATCGAGGTTTTCAAGCTCTTACGAGGGTTCAACGATGTCGATTTTAGAAGTATGTTTAGTTTAAATGATAACCCAACTCGCAACAATGGTTGGAAGTTGGATTTGAAACGGTTTAGGACTAGTGTGTGTGGGAATTACGTTACGTATAAGATCTGTGACACATGGAACAGGTTACCTTCGGAAGTTGTGAACAGTTCCTCTGTGGATCAGTTCAAGAAAAGGTTAGACCAAATTTTGCACACTTTGAGTGTGTAGAAATTTTCCGTGGCACCCGTTGCCATTGGTACCTCCTCGTATGGGCCGCAAGGCCTTTTGAGTACTTCTTTTCCTTGTAACTCCTTGTAACTCTCTCTCTCTCTCTCTCTCTCCGCTCTCTCTCTCTCTCTCTCTCTCCTCTCTCTCTCTCCTCTCTCTCTCACCAAACTTGCTCGAGTTTTTCCACGTCATGTTGATGAGTACGATAAGAGTAGGGCGATTGATATACTTTATCTCGACTTTCAGAAAGCCTTTGATAAGGTACCTCACCGCCGGCTAATGGCGAAAGTGCGCGCGCTGGGTATCGGTGGGGAAATAGGTAGGTGGATTGAAAACTGGCTAAGGATAGGCGGCAGAGGGTGGTAATTAAAGGGGCTAGTTCGGGTTGGGCCTCGGTCACTAGTGGGGTTCCTCAGGGTTCCGTTTTGGGGCCACTGTTGTTTACCATTTACATAAATGATATCGACGGTGGCATCGTCAGTCGGATCGCCAAATTCGCTGATGACACCAAGCTTGGGGCCAATGTTGGGACGCCCGAAGCGATCGAGGAACTGCGTGCGGACAGGTAGGATAGGAGAGTGGTCCGAAAAATGGCAAATGCCGTTTAACTTGGGTAAATGCAAAGTGATGCACATTGGCTACGCCAATCCCAAGTCGGACTACTCGATGTTGGGCAGTAATATCGAGGTGACTGATTTAGAAAAGGACTTGGGTGTGCTAATTAGCAGCGACCTTAAGTTTACGAAACAGTGTGTAGAGATGGAAAAGAAAGCCCAGAAACTATTGGGTTATATCAGGAGGCAATTTCAGTTTCGGAACAAGGAGATTGTGCTCTCACTGTACAATTCCCTTGTTCGGCCGTACCTGGAGTATGCTGTGCAGTTCTGGTCGCCCACCCTCAGGAAAGATATTGAGAGGCTGGAGCGAGTGCAGGCGAGGGCCACAAAGTTGATCCCTTCCGTTAGGCATATGGGCTACAATCGACGGTTACGCGCCCTGAACTTGTTTTCGCTTGAAACTCGGAGGCTGCGCGGTCAACTGATCGAGGTTTTCAAGCTCTTACGAGGGTTCAACGATGTCGATTTTAGAAGTATGTTTAGTTTAAATGATAACCCAACTCGCAACAATGGTTGGAAGTTGGATTTGAAACGGTTTAGGACTAGTGTGTGTGGGAATTACGTTACGTATAAGATCTGTGACACATGGAACAGGTTACCTTCGGAAGTTGTGAACAGTTCCTCTGTGGATCAGTTCAAGAAAAGGTTAGACGAAATCTTGCACACTATTTGAGTGTGTAAAGACATTTAGGACCTCAGTCTGCGGAAATTTCTTTTCCTGTAAAATAGTGATATCTGGAACCAACTTCCCTCAGAGGATGTTTCCAGTCAAAGTGTAAATCTGTTTAAAAATAGGCTAGACAAAGTACAGAACACACTCATAGTTTAAGATTAAAACCTCAGAAAACTCTGCAGGAGTTCGCTTGCTCGGTGTCTCTGTGAGCAAGCTAAATATAGAGCTATTTATATATTCTCCACTTTCCTGTAAAATTTCCTTGGCTACTTTTCCAGGGTCAAGGTATTTTCTTCAACCTTTTTCCGTACCTGCCTCTGGCAGGGAGGGAGCGGAGGGTGGGGAGAGAGCCTTCTACTTTTCTATCCAGTTTTCTACTACTGCTAGCATAGTTTGAAAGACAAAATTTTCCCTGGCACCCGTTGCCATTGGTACCTCCTCGGTATGGGCCGCAAGGCCTTTTGAGGTACTTCTTTTCCTTGTAACTCCTTGTAACTCTCTCTCTCTCTCTCTCTCTCTCTCTCTCTCCTCTCTCTCTCTCTCTCTCTCTCTCTCTCTGAGGTGAGAGGGCTTTACTGCCCAGCTGGCTGCCAGGCCAGCGTAAAGTCTCGGGCGTAGCCTCTGGGTCTGGTGGGATATCCCTTGAACACTGGATTCTAAGAGTCTGGCCCACTTGTGAGTGACTAGTAAGACTTAGTAAGGGGCTGCATCTCGCTGTCGCTCCTGGCGGAAAATCCGTGACGCTTGCGTCGCGAGTGTTTGTCAGTTGGTAGCTGCGACACGTTTGGGACGGTCCGGCCCTGGGGAGACCTTTGGTCGGTGCGGCAGCAGGAGAGGTGTAGTCTTCTGGAAGGAATGAACGTCACTTGCGAAAAGGCGGGTGCGGCTACGCGCGGGATTAATTCACCCCCCCCCCCCCTTTTTTTATACTGGTCATAACGTTTTTGGATAGTTTTCATTGCTAGAACGCTTTATCTTATTCAGAGTATTCAGAAAAAACAAAAAAAAGAGAAAATATGGCAGGGCCAGCTAAATTGAAAGCAGAATGCTTTAAATGTAAAGTTAATCATTGGTGCGTAGACTTCCCAGAGGGTAATATCAGCGATATCACATCCCTTAGTGTATGTTTGTTTTGTAAACTTAGAGACAACCACGAAAAGGAAGTTAAAGAGCTAAAGGAATTAGTAAAAAAGCTTGAAGCTAGGGTCGTAGCACTGGAAATCCAACCCAGTGGACAAGATCAAATTAAAAACACACCAGCAGATTCAAACTGTAAGATTAAGTATCAAGAACAAAGGGAGGGCTCAAAGAAGGGGCTGATAGAGAAGGGTGGGAAGGGGCCTGCTGATGGCCCAAAGAAACCGAAGGATGTAGCTACCTGTCGGGGTGGGTCGGGTGGTGTAACTGCGTGTATGGGTGGCGACGGGTTTCGAAAGGTCTCGGGCAAGAAGGCTGCGAAGCCGAAGCCTGAGACCCCAGTTGCCCCTGTCAAGACCTCTAACCGCTTTAGTCTCCTGTGCTCGAAGGAGGAAGACACCGTTTTGATTGGGGACTCGCAGATCAGGGGCCAGGAGAAGTACTTTGCTTCTGCAAACCGGGATGGGAGGAAGGTAAGGTGCTTACCTGGGCGGGGAACGGCGCACTTAAGGAAGGAGGTAGAGAAGGTGCGCGTGGATAGTCGGAGGACTGCGATCGTTGTCCACGCTGGTGGCAATGACCTGTTCCTCAAAGGCGGTGGGGTAGGTCTTACAGAAGGGATCATCACCGAGATCATGTCTCTTGCGGATGATCTAAAACTGAAGACAGACAGGGGAATGTTAATGGGTATTTTACCGCGAATGAATGTCAGTGACCACTCGCTCAGTAAGGTCATTGGCATCAACGAGAGGGTACAAGACTTGTGCGTTCCGCTGGGCGTGAAGTTTATTGACCCCTTCGATGCATTTTCGGGTAGGTGGGACCTTTACCAGAGGGATGGTGTCCACCTCAATGACAAGGGTAAAGGTGTGCTAGGCGCGCTGCTCGACCGGCACCTATACAGAATGGTGAGGTCGAGTCCTGGGAGAGATGATGGGCCCCCACCGGGGAGAGATGAGGATGAGCCGGTGGCGGACGTACCTTCGACTGAAGGGTGCGGCGAAGTACAGATGGGTGACCCTCCTCCTACGTTGGAGGGGGCTCAGTCTCCTGTGGAAGTTGCCCCCTCGTTAGTGAGGGGCTCTTCAACTCCCGACAGCCTTGGCTGTTCGGGAAACGGGTCGTGCTAGGGGGCGGTCAGAATAGGGAAGGCTCCCTCCGTGCAATGCTTTTTAATGCTAGGTCAATTAGGAACAAGTTTCGCGAGCTACGGGCGCTCTTAGCATCAGAATACCAGGATATCGTTGCTATCACCGAGTCCTGGATTCATACTGATCGTAGGGACTACGTTGGGGAGTTCGAAATTCCCGGGTATAGAATGTTTCGCAAAGACCGCACCCGTGGGGAGGGGGGTGGGGTACTAATATACGTCAGAGACACGTTGAGTCCGGTTGACTGCCAGTTCCGGTCGGAACGGGAGCTGCTTGGCGTCGATCTGAACGTGGGAGGGACGAACTATAGGTTAATCTTGGTGTACAGACCTCCGCATCTCCTCCTCGAGGAGGATACAGCCCTGTACACCGAACTCAGTAGCCTGCTAGGGGATAGGGTGTGTGTAGTTTTAGGAGACTTCAACTGTCGCGGCATAAAGTGGGAAAACAGGACTGCCGATGCTGAAGGGAGGAGGCTAGTTGACTTTGCTGATGAGAACTTCCTCACTCAGTGGGTCAACGAGCCTACACGAGGCGAAAGCGTTCTAGACTTAGTATTCACGACCGAAGACAACCTCGTCACTGGCCTCACCGTTGACGAATCGTTGGGCGGGAGTGATCACGGTATTATTAGGTTCCGTGTGTGCGTCCCTCGGGTGAAGCGTAGTAACTCGAGAGGCAGTAAGCTCGATCTCCGGCGGGCGAACTTTGTTAGCCTCAGGGATAGCGTAGCAGAGATGGGGTTAGAGGTTGGCGGCGATGTTGAGGGAGTGTGGAGTGCATTCCGGGATGAGTTTATGGTGCTGCAGTCTGCTGCCATACCCTCAAAACTGGTCACCCCTGCTTCAACGCAGCCTAAGTGGTTCAATCGTGGCATCGCTTCGGCTATCCGAAATAGGAAAGTAGTGTATAGGAGGGCGAAGGCCAATCGTTCCCACGAGAACACTGAAGCGTATGTCCGCCTGTGTAGGGAAGTGAAGGCGAAGGTTAGGCTAGCGAAACGTAACGAAGAACTACGGGTGGCAAGCCTCTGCAAGAGGAACCCTAAGGAGTTCTTCAGTTATGTTAATAGTAGAAAGCCTATTAGAAGCATGATAGGTCCTTTAAAGGACGGAAGCGGCGTTCTGCGGACCTCCGACGCGGACATCGCTAAGGTGCTTAATGAGTACTTTGCGGGAGTGTTCACCAGGGAGGATACCCGCGTCATCCCCGAGCCAGCTGTGAGGCACGAAGGTGCTGACCTGGATAGTGTTAGATGTACCGCGACAGTCGTTGCTCATAGAATAGACAAACTGAGCGCGTTTAAGGCTCCTGGGCCAGACCAGTTTCTCCCCAGTGTTTTGCGAGAAGTGCGCGACCAGGTGGCTCCCCACCTGGCTACAGTCTTCAACAAATCGTTGGAGATGGGCCAGGTGCCTGGTGACTGGAGAGAGGCCAACGTGACCCCTATCTTTAAGAAAGGGGATCACGAAAGTCCAGGGAACTATCGTCCTATTAGTCTCACTTCAGTTGTAGGTAAATTATTAGAAAGGATAATAGCTGATAGAATCGTTGACCATTTGGATTCCTACAAGCTGCTTGGGGACTCCCAACATGGGTTTAGACGGCATAGGTCGTGTCTCACCAACTTGCTCGAGTTTTTCCACGTCATGTTGAGTGAGTACGATAAGAGTAGGGCGATTGATATACTTTATCTCGACTTTCAGAAAGCCTTTGATAAGGTACCTCACCGCCGGCTAATGGCGAAAGTGCGCGCGCTGGGTATCGGTGGGGAAATAGGTAGGTGGATTGAAAACTGGCTAAGGAATAGGCGGCAGAGGGTGGTAATTAAAGGGGCTAGTTCGGGTTGGGCCTCGGTCACTAGTGGGGTTCCTCAGGGTTCCGTTTTGGGGCCACTGTTGTTTACCATTTACATAAATGATATCGACGGTGGCATCGTCAGTCGGATCGCCAAATTCGCTGATGACACCAAGCTTGGGGCCAATGTTGGGACGCCCGAAGCGATCGAGGAACTGCGTGCGGACCTAGGTAGGATAGGAGAGTGGTCCGAAAAATGGCAAATGCCGTTTAACTTGGGTAAATGCAAAGTGATGCACATTGGCTACGCCAATCCCAAGTCGGACTACTCGATGTTGGGCAGTAATATCGAGGTGACTGATTTAGAAAAGGACTTGGGTGTGCTAATTAGCAGCGACCTTAAGTTTACGAAACAGTGTGTAGAGATGGAAAAGAAAGCCCAGAAACTATTGGGTTATATCAGGAGGCAATTTCAGTTTCGGAACAAGGAGATTGTGCTCTCACTGTACAATTCCCTTGTTCGGCCGTACCTGGAGTATGCTGTGCAGTTCTGGTCGCCCACCCTCAGGAAAGATATTGAGAGGCTGGAGCGAGTGCAGGCGAGGGCCACAAAGTTGATCCCTTCCGTTAGGCATATGGGCTACAATCGACGGTTACGCGCCCTGAACTTGTTTTCGCTTGAAACTCGGAGGCTGCGCGGTCAACTGATCGAGGTTTTCAAGCTCTTACGAGGGTTCAACGATGTCGATTTTAGAAGTATGTTTAGTTTAAATGATAACCCAACTCGCAACAATGGTTGGAAGTTGGATTTGAAACGGTTTAGGACTAGTGTGTGTGGGAATTACGTTACGTATAAGATCTGTGACACATGGAACAGGTTACCTTCGGAAGTTGTGAACAGTTCCTCTGTGGATCAGTTCAAGAAAAGGTTAGACGAAATCTTGCACACTATTTGAGTGTGTAAAGACATTTAGGACCTAATATAGAGCTATTTATATATTCTCCACTTTCCTGTAAAATTTCCTTGGCTACTTTTCCAGGGTCAAGGTATTTTCTTCAACCTTTTTCCGTACCTGCCTCTGGCAGGGAGGGAGCGGAGGGTGGGGAGAGAGCCTTCTACTTTTCTATCCAGTTTTCTACTACTGCTAGCATAGTTGAAAGACAAAATTTTCCCTGGCACCGTTGCCATTGGTACCTCACTCCTCGGTATGGGCCGCAAGGCCTTTTGAGGTACTTCTTTTCCTTGTAACTCCTTGTAACTCTCTCTCTCTCTCTCTCTCTCTCTCTCTCTCTCTCTCTCTGGCTAAGGAATAGGCGGCAGAGGGTGGTAATTAAAGGGCTAGTTCGGGTTGGGCCTCGGTCACTAGTGGGGTTCCTCAGGGTTCGGTTTTGGGGCCACTGTTTGTTTACCATTTACATAAATGATATCGACGGTGGCATCGTCAGTCGGATCGCCAAATTCGCTGATGACACCAAGCTTGGGGCCAATGTTGGGACGCCCGAAGCGATCGAGGAACTGCGTGCGGACCTAGGTAGGATAGGAGAGTGGTCCGAAAAATGGCAAATGCCGTTTAACTTGGGTAAATGCAAAGTGATGCACATTGGCTACGCCAATCCCAAGTCGGACTACTCGATGTTGGGCAGTAATATCGAGGTGACTGATTTAGAAAAGGACTTGGGTGTGCTAATTAGCAGCGACCTTAAGTTTACGAAACAGTGTGTAGATGGAAAAGAAAGCCCAGAAACTATTGGTTATATCAGGAGGCAATTTCAGTTTTCGGAACAAGGAGATTGTGCTCTCACTGTACAATTCCCTTGTTTCGGCCGTACCTGGAGTATGCTGTGCAGTTCTGGTCGCCCACCCTCAGGAAAGATATTGAGAGGCTGGAGCGAGTGCAGGCGAGGGCCACAAAGTTGATCCCTTCCGTTAGGCATATGGGCTACAATCGACGGTTACGCGCCCTGAACTTGTTTTCGCTTGAAACTCGGAGGCTGCGCGGTCAACTGATTGAGGTTTTCAAGCTCTTACGAGGGTTCAACGATGTCGATTTTAGAAGTATGTTTAGTTTAAATGATAACCCAACTCGCAACAATGGTTGAAGTTGGATTTGAAACGGTTTAGGACTAGTGTGTGTGGAATTACGTTACGTATAAGATCTGTGACACATGGAACAGGTTACCTTCGGAGTTGTGAACAGTTCCTCTGGGATCAGTTCAAGAAAAGGTTAGACGAAATCTTGCACACTATTTGAGTGTGTAAAGACATTTAGGACCTCAGTCTGCGGAAATTTCTTTTCTGTAAAATAGTTGATATCTGGAACCAACTGCAGGAGTTCGCTTGCTCGGTCTCTGTGAGCAAGCTAAATATAGAGCTATTTATATATTCTCCACTTTCCTGTAAAATTTCCTTGGCTCTTTTCCAGGGTCAAGGTATTTTCTTCAACCTTTTTCCGTACCTGCCTCTGGCAGGGAGGGAGCGGAGGGTGGGAGAGAGCCTTCTACTTTTCTATCCAGTTTTCTACTACTGCTAGCATAGTTGAAAGACAAAATTTTCCCTGGCACCCGTTGCCATTGGTACCTCCTCGTATGGGCCGCAAGGCCTTTTGAGGTACTTCTTTTCCTTGTAACTCCTTGTAACTCTCTCTCTCTCTCTCTCTCTCTCTCTCCTCTCTCTCTCTCTCTCTCTCTCTCTCTCTCTCTGGACTTAGTGTTCACGACCGAAGACAACCTCGTCACTGGCCTCACCGTTGACGAATCGTTGGGCGGGAGTGATCACAGTCTTATTAGGTTCCGTGTGTGCGTCCCTCGGGTGAAGCGTAGTAACTCGAGAGGCAGTAAGCTCGATCTCCGACGGGCGAACTTTGTTAGCCTCAGGGATAGCGTAGGAGAGATGGGGTTAGAGGTTGGCGGCGATGTTGAGGGAGTGTGGAGTGCATTCCGGGATGAGTTTATGGTGCTGCAGTCTGCTGCCATACCCTCAAAACTGGTCACCCTGCTTCAACGCAGCCTAAGTGGTTCAATCGTGGCATCGCTTCGGCTATCCGAAATAGGAAAGTAGCGTATAGGAGGGCGAAGGCCAATCGTTCCCACGAGAACACTGAAGCGTATGTCCGCCTGTGTAGGGAAGTGAAGGCGAAGGTTAGGCTAGCGAAACGTAATGAAGAACTACGGGTGGCAAGCCTCTGCAAGGGGAACCCTAAGGAGTTCTTCAGTTATGTTAATAGTAGAAAGCCCATTAGAAGCATGATAGGTCCTTTAAAGGACGGAAGCGGCGTTCTGCGGACCTCCGACGCGGACATCGCTAATGTGCTTAATGAGTACTTTGCGGGAGTGTTCACCAGGGAGGATACCCGCGTCATCCCCGAGCCAGCTGTGAGGCACGAAGGTGCTGGCCTGGATAGTGTTAGATGTACCGCGACAGTCGTTGCTCATAGAATATACAAATTGAGCGCGTTTAAGGCTCCTGGGCCAGACCAGTTTCTCCCCAGTGTTTTGCGAGAAGTGCGCGACCAGGTGGCTCCCCACCTGGCTACAGTCTTCAACAAATCGTTGGAGATGGGCCAGGTGCCTGGTGACTGGGAGGCCAACGTGACCCCTATCTTTAAGAAAGGGGATCACGAAAGTCCAGGAACTATCGTCCTATTAGTCTCACTTCAGTTGTAGGTAAATTATTAGAAAGGATAATAGCTGATAGAATCGTTGACCATTTGGATTCCTACAAGCTGCTTGGGACTCCCAACATGGGTTTAGACGGCATAGGTCGTGTCTCACCAACTTGCTCGAGTTTTTCCACGTCATGTTGAGTGAGTACGATAAGAGTAGGGCGATTGATATACTTTATCTCGACTTTCAGAAAGCCTTTGAAAAGGTACCTCACCGCCGGCTAATGGCGAAAGTGCGCGCGCTGGGTATCGGTGGGAAATAGGTAGGTGGATTGAAAACTGGCTGAGGAATAGGCGGCAGAGGGTGGTAATTAAAGGGGCTAGTTCGGGTTGGGCCTCGGTCACTAGTGGGGTTCCTCAGGGTTCGTTTTGGGGCCACTGTTGTTTACCATTTACATAATGATATCGACGGTGGCATCGTCAGTCGGATCGCCAAATTCGCTGATGACACCAAGCTTGGGGCCAATGTTGGGACGCCCGAAGCGATCGAGGAACTGCGTGCGGACCTAGGTAGGATAGGAGAGTGGTCCGAAAAATGGCAAATGCCGTTTAACTTGGGTAAATGCAAAGTGATGCACATTGGCTACGCCAATCCCAAGTCGGACTACTCGATGTTGGGCAGTAATATCGAGGTGACTGATTTAGAAAAGGACTTGGGTGTGCTAATTAGCAGCGACCTTAAGTTTACGAAACAGTGTGTAGAGGTGGAAAAGAAAGCCCAGAAACTATTGGGTTATATCAGGAGGCAATTTCAGTTTCGGAACAAGGAGATTGTGCTCTCACTGTACAATTCCCTTTTCGGCCGTACCTGAGTATGCTGTGCAGTTCTGGTCGCCCACCCTCAGGAAAGATATTGAGAGGCTGGAGCGAGTGCAGGCGAGGGCCACAAAGTTGATCCCTTCCGTTAGGCATATGGGCTACAATCGACGGTTACGCGCCCTGAACTTGTTTTCGCTTGAAACTCGGAGGCTGCGCGGTCAACTGATCGGGTTTTCAAGCTCTTACGAGGGTTCAACGATGTCGATTTTAGAAGTATGTTTAGTTTTAAATGATAACCCAACTCGCAACAATGGTTGGAAGTTGGATTTGAAACGGTTTAGGACTAGTGTGTGTGGGAATTACGTTACGTATAAGATCTTGAACATGGAACAGGTTACCTTCGGAAGTTGTGAACAGTTCCTCTGTGGATCAGTTCAAGAAAAGGTTAGACCAATTTTGCACACTTTGAGTGTGTAGAAAATTTTCCGTGGCACCCGTTGCCATTGGTACCTCCTCGGTATGGGCCGCAAGGCCTTTTGAGGTACTTCTTTTCCTTGTAACTCCTTGTAACTCTCTCTCTCTCTCTCTCTCTCTCTCTCTCTCTCTCTCTCTCTCTCTCTCTCTCTCTCTCTCTCTCACCAACTTGCTCGAGTTTTTCCACGTCATGTTGAGTGAGTACGATAAGAGTAGGGCGATTGATATACTTTATCTCGACTTTCAGAAAGCCTTTGATAAGGTACCTCACCGCCGGCTAATGGCGAAAGTGCGCGCGCTGGGTATCGGTGGGGAAATAGGTAGGTGGATTGAAAACTGGCTAAGGAATAGGCGGCAGAGGGTGGTAATTAAAGGGGCTAGTTCGGGTTGGGCCTCGGTCACTAGTGGGGTTCCTCAGGGTTCCGTTTTGGGGCCACTGTTGTTTACCATTTACATAAATGATATCGACGGTGGCATCGTCAGTCGGATCGCCAAATTCGCTGATGACACCAAGCTTGGGGCCAATGTTGGGACGCCCGAAGCGATCGAGGAACTGCGTGCGGACCTAGGTAGGATAGGAGAGTGGTCCGAAAAATGGCAAATGCCGTTTAACTTGGGTAAATGCAAAGTGATGCACATTGGCTACGCCAATCCCAAGTCGGACTACTCGATGTTGGGTAGTAATATCGAGGTGACTGATTTAGAAAAGGACTTGGGTGTGCTAATTAGCAGCGACCTTAAGTTTACGAAACAGTGTGTAGAGATGGAAAAGAAAGCCCAGAAACTATTGGGTTATATCAGGAGGCAATTTCAGTTTCGGAACAAGGAGATTGTGCTCTCACTGTACAATTCCCTTGTTCGGCCGTACCTGGAGTATGCTGTGCAGTTCTGGTCGCCCACCCTCAGGAAAGATATTGAGAGGCTGGAGCGAGTGCAGGCGAGGGCCACAAAGTTGATCCCTTCCGTTAGGCATATGGGCTACAATCGACGGTTACGCGCCCTGAACTTGTTTTCGCTTGAAACTCGGAGGCTGCGCGGTCAACTGATCGAGGTTTTCAAGCTCTTACGAGGGTTCAACGATGTCGATTTTAGAAGTATGTTTAGTTTAAATGATAACCCAACTCGCAACAATGGTTGGAAGTTGGATTTGAAACGGTTTAGGACTAGTGTGTGTGGGAATTACGTTACGTATAAGATCTGTGACACATGGAACAGGTTACCTTCGGAAGTTGTGAACAGTTCCTCTGTGGATCAGTTCAAGAAAAGGTTAGACGAAATCTTGCACACTATTTGAGTGTGTAAAGACATTTAGGACCTCAGTCTGCGGAAATTTCTTTTCCTGTAAAATAGTTGATATCTGGAACCAACTTCCCTCAGAGGATGTTTCCAGTCAAAGTGTAAATCTTTTAAAAATAGGCTAGACAAAGTACAGAACACACTCATAGTTTAAGATTAAAACCTCAGAAAACTCTGCAGGAGTTCGCTTGCTCGGTGTCTCTGTGAGCAAGCTAAATATAGAGCTATTTATATATTCTCCACTTTCCTGTAAAATTTCCTTGGCTACTTTTCCAGGGTCAAGGTATTTTCTTCAACCTTTTTCCGTACCTGCCTCTGGCAGGGAGGGAGCGGAGGGTGGGGAGAGAGCCTTCTACTTTTCTATCCAGTTTTCTACTACTGCTAGCATAGTTTGAAAGACAAAATTTTCCCTGGCACCCGTTGCCATTGGTACCACCTCGGTATGGGCCGCAAGGCCTTTTGAGGTACTTCTTTTCCTTGTAACTTGTAACTTGTAACTCTCTCTCTCTCTCTCTCTCTCTCTCTCTCTCTCTCTCGCCAATCCGCAGGGGGTATAAAGGTTATGCACATTTCTTCTGGATGTAGTAAACTTTATACTTGGGGTGTGACAGCCCTCCGGTCCCGAGTCGTGGGATTCTAGAGGAACTGGCTGCCAGCTCCTTTAGGTTCTCTCTCTCTTTCGGGAGGGCGGGTAAAGTATTTTGCACAATCCCGTCCAGTGGGTTACTAGGACCCCATCCCATCCCTACTCTGTCCTTTTAGATTACGTTAAGGTTGTTCTCCTCTCACTGCAAAAAAAAAAAAAAAAAAAAAAAAAACTTTTCTTTTAGTATTAAGTCTTTTTCTCTTCTTTTACTATTAGGACCCTACTGCTACCTCATGCGTGGGAAGAGAGGCTTTGGAACCTCTATAAATAACACCATTTAACGCTCGTAGGTTGTGAGAGACTGGGATGGAGGGGTCCCAGGCGTAGGGGCGCGATGAATGGAGTGTGGCTAGTGCCCCGTTAAGCCCATTCCTAACGCGTAATGGCTTGACCAGCCCCCTGCGACCGTTCTTTGGTGACCAATTGATGGTGCTTGGCTGTACTGCTCTGAGGTGAGAGGGCTTTACTGCCCAGCTGGCTGCCAGGCCAGCGTAAAGTCTCGGGCGTAGCCTCTGGGTCTGGTGGGATATCCCTTGAACACTGGATTCTAAGAGTCTGGCCCACTTGTGAGTGACTAGTAAGACTTAGTAAGGGGCTGCATCTCGCTGTCGCTCCTGGCGGAAAATCCGTGACGCTTGCGTCGCGAGTGTTTGTCAGTTGGTAGCTGCGACACGTTTGGGACGGTCCGGCCCTGGGGAGACCTTTGGTCGGTGCGGCAGCAGGAGAGGTGTAGTCTTCTGGAAGGAATGAACGTCACTTGCGAAAAGGCGGGTGCGGCTACGCGCGGGATTAATTCACCCCCCCCCCCCCTTTTTTATATACTGGTCATAACGTTTTTGGATAGTTTTCATTGCTAGAACGCTTTATCTTATTCAGAGTATTCAGAAAAAACAAAAAAAAAAGAGAAAATATGGCAGGGCCAGCTAAATTGAAAGCAGAATGCTTTAAATGTAAAGTTAATCATTGGTGCGTAGACTTCCCAGAGGGTAATATCAGCGATATCACATCCCTTAGTGTATGTTTGTTTTGTAAACTTAGAGACAACCACGAAAAGGAAGTTAAAGAGCTAAAGGAATTAGTAAAAAAGCTTGAAGCTAGGGTCGTAGCACTGGAAATCCAACCCAGTGGACAAGATCAAATTAAAAACACACCAGCAGATTCAAACTGTAAGATTAAGTATCAAGAACAAAGGGAGGGCTCAAAGAAGGGGCTGATAGAGAAGGGTGGGAAGGGATCGATAGAGAAGGGTGGGAAGGGGCCTGCTGATGGCCCAAAGAAACCGAAGGATGTAGCTACCTGTCGGGGTGGGTCGGGTGGTGTAACTGCGTGTATGGGTGGCGACGGGTTTCGAAAGGTCTCGGGCAAGAAGGCTGCGAAGCCGAAGCCTGAGACCCCAGTTGCCCCTGTCAAGACCTCTAACCGCTTTAGTCTCCTGTGCTCGAAGGAGGAAGACACCGTTTTGATTGGGGACTCGCAGATCAGGGGCCAGGAGAAGTACTTTGCTTCTGCAAACCGGGATGGGAGGAAGGTAAGGTGCTTACCTGGGCGGGGAACGGCGCACTTAAGGAAGGAGGTAGAGAAGGTGCGCGTGGATAGTCGGAGGACTGCGATCGTTGTCCACGCTGGTGGCAATGACCTGTTCCTCAAAGGCGGTGGGGTAGGTCTTACAGAAGGGATCATCACCGAGATCATGTCTCTTGCGGATGATCTAAAACTGAAGACAGACAGGGGAATGTTAATGGGTATTTTACCGCGAATGAATGTCAGTGACCACTCGCTCAGTAAGGTCATTGGCATCAACGAGAGGGTACAAGACTTGTGCGTTCCGCTGGGCGTGAAGTTTATTGACCCCTTCGATGCATTTTCGGGTAGGTGGGACCTTTACCAGAGGGATGGTGTCCACCTCAATGACAAGGGTAAAGGTGTGCTAGGCGCGCTGCTCGACCGGCACCTATACAGAATGGTGAGGTCGAGTCCTGGGAGAGATGATGGGCCCCCACCGGGGAGAGATGAGGATGAGCCGGTGGCGGACGTACCTTCGACTGAAGGGTGCGGCGAAGTACAGATGGGTGACCCTCCTCCTACGTTGGAGGGGGCTCAGTCTCCTGTGGAAGTTGCCCCCTCGTTAGTGAGGGGCTCTTCAACTCCCGACAGCCTTGGCTGTTCGGGAAACGGGTCGTGCTAGGGGGCGGTCAGAATAGGGAAGGCTCCCTCCGTGCAATGCTTTTTAATGCTAGGTCAATTAGGAACAAGTTTCGCGAGCTACGGGCGCTCTTAGCATCAGAATACCAGGATATCGTTGCTATCACCGAGTCCTGGATTCATACTGATCGTAGGGACTACGTTGGGGAGTTCGAAATTCCCGGGTATAGAATGTTTCGCAAAGACCGCACCCGTGGGGAGGGGGGTGGGGTACTAATATACGTCAGAGACACGTTGAGTCCGGTTGACTGCCAGTTCCGGTCGGAACGGGAGCTGCTTGGCGTCGATCTGAACGTGGGAGGGACGAACTATAGGTTAATCTTGGTGTACAGACCTCCGCATCTCCTCCTCGAGGAGGATACAGCCCTGTACACCGAACTCAGTAGCCTGCTAGGGGATAGGGTGTGTGTAGTTTTAGGAGACTTCAACTGTCGCGGCATAAAGTGGGAAAACAGGACTGCCGATGCTGAAGGGAGGAGGCTAGTTGACTTTGCTGATGAGAACTTCCTCACTCAGTGGGTCAACGAGCCTACACGAGGCGAAAGCGTTCTAGACTTAGTATTCACGACCGAAGACAACCTCGTCACTGGCCTCACCGTTGACGAATCGTTGGGCGGGAGTGATCACGGTATTATTAGGTTCCGTGTGTGCGTCCCTCGGGTGAAGCGTAGTAACTCGAGAGGCAGTAAGCTCGATCTCCGGCGGGCGAACTTTGTTAGCCTCAGGGATAGCGTAGCAGAGATGGGGTTAGAGGTTGGCGGCGATGTTGAGGGAGTGTGGAGTGCATTCCGGGATGAGTTTATGGTGCTGCAGTCTGCTGCCATACCCTCAAAACTGGTCACCCCTGCTTCAACGCAGCCTAAGTGGTTCAATCGTGGCATCGCTTCGGCTATCCGAAATAGGAAAGTAGTGTATAGGAGGGCGAAGGCCAATCGTTCCCACGAGAACACTGAAGCGTATGTCCGCCTGTGTAGGGAAGTGAAGGCGAAGGTTAGGCTAGCGAAACGTAACGAAGAACTACGGGTGGCAAGCCTCTGCAAGAGGAACCCTAAGGAGTTCTTCAGTTATGTTAATAGTAGAAAGCCTATTAGAAGCATGATAGGTCCTTTAAAGGACGGAAGCGGCGTTCTGCGGACCTCCGACGCGGACATCGCTAAGGTGCTTAATGAGTACTTTGCGGGAGTGTTCACCAGGGAGGATACCCGCGTCATCCCCGAGCCAGCTGTGAGGCACGAAGGTGCTGACCTGGATAGTGTTAGATGTACCGCGACAGTCGTTGCTCATAGAATAGACAAACTGAGCGCGTTTAAGGCTCCTGGGCCAGACCAGTTTCTCCCCAGTGTTTTGCGAGAAGTGCGCGACCAGGTGGCTCCCCACCTGGCTACAGTCTTCAACAAATCGTTGGAGATGGGCCAGGTGCCTGGTGACTGGAGAGAGGCCAACGTGACCCCTATCTTTAAGAAAGGGGATCACGAAAGTCCAGGGAACTATCGTCCTATTAGTCTCACTTCAGTTGTAGGTAAATTATTAGAAAGGATAATAGCTGATAGAATCGTTGACCATTTGGATTCCTACAAGCTGCTTGGGGACTCCCAACATGGGTTTAGACGGCATAGGTCGTGTCTCACCAACTTGCTCGAGTTTTTCCACGTCATGTTGAGTGAGTACGATAAGAGTAGGGCGATTGATATACTTTATCTCGACTTTCAGAAAGCCTTTGATAAGGTACCTCACCGCCGGCTAATGGCGAAAGTGCGCGCGCTGGGTATCGGTGGGGAAATAGGTAGGTGGATTGAAAACTGGCTAAGGAATAGGCGGCAGAGGGTGGTAATTAAAGGGGCTAGTTCGGGTTGGGCCTCGGTCACTAGTGGGGTTCCTCAGGGTTCCGTTTTGGGGCCACTGTTGTTTACCATTTACATAAATGATATCGACGGTGGCATCGTCAGTCGGATCGCCAAATTCGCTGATGACACCAAGCTTGGGGCCAATGTTGGGACGCCCGAAGCGATCGAGGAACTGCGTGCGGACCTAGGTAGGATAGGAGAGTGGTCCGAAAAATGGCAAATGCCGTTTAACTTGGGTAAATGCAAAGTGATGCACATTGGCTACGCCAATCCCAAGTCGGACTACTCGATGTTGGGCAGTAATATCGAGGTGACTGATTTAGAAAAGGACTTGGGTGTGCTAATTAGCAGCGACCTTAAGTTTACGAAACAGTGTGTAGAGATGGAAAAGAAAGCCCAGAAACTATTGGGTTATATCAGGAGGCAATTTCAGTTTCGGAACAAGGAGATTGTGCTCTCACTGTACAATTCCCTTGTTCGGCCGTACCTGGAGTATGCTGTGCAGTTCTGGTCGCCCACCCTCAGGAAAGATATTGAGAGGCTGGAGCGAGTGCAGGCGAGGGCCACAAAGTTGATCCCTTCCGTTAGGCATATGGGCTACAATCGACGGTTACGCGCCCTGAACTTGTTTTCGCTTGAAACTCGGAGGCTGCGCGGTCAACTGATCGAGGTTTTCAAGCTCTTACGAGGGTTCAACGATGTCGATTTTAGAAGTATGTTTAGTTTAAATGATAACCCAACTCGCAACAATGGTTGGAAGTTGGATTTGAAACGGTTTAGGACTAGTGTGTGTGGGAATTACGTTACGTATAAGATCTGTGACACATGGAACAGGTTACCTTCGGAAGTTGTGAACAGTTCCTCTGTGGATCAGTTCAAGAAAAGGTTAGACGAAATCTTGCACACTATTTGAGTGTGTAAAGACATTTAGGACCTCAGTCTGCGGAAATTTCTTTTCCTGTAAAATAGTTGATATCTGGAACCAACTTCCCTCAGAGGATGTTTCCAGTCAAAGTGTAAATCTGTTTAAAAATAGGCTAGACAAAGTACAGAACACACTCATAGTTTAAGATTAAAACCTCAGAAAACTCTGCAGGAGTTCGCTTGCTCGGTGTCTCTGTGAGCAAGCTAAATATAGAGCTATTTATATATTCTCCACTTTCCTGTAAAATTTCCTTGGCTACTTTTCCAGGGTCAAGGTATTTTCTTCAACCTTTTTCCGTACCTGCCTCTGGCAGGGAGGGAGCGGAGGGTGGGGAGAGAGCCTTCTACTTTTCTATCCAGTTTTCTACTACTGCTAGCATAGTTGAAAGACAAAATTTTCCCTGGCACCCGTTGCCATTGGTACCTCCTCGGTATGGGCCGCAAGGCCTTTTGAGGTACTTCTTTTCCTTGTAACTCCTTGTAACTCTCTCTCTCTCTCTCTCTCTCTCTCTCTCTCTCTCTATATATATATATATATATATATATATATATATATATATATATATATAATATTTCTAGGTGGTTCAAAACTTTTTTCTGCAAAAGTTAGTGCTTTTTTAGCATTAGATTCCTTTTAGGTACAAAACTCCATGCTTAATTTAAGCACACCCAATAAAAGTTTAGGGGCCGTTAAAAGACCGTGAATTTCTTTTTTTTGTGTGTGGCACTAAGGGCTCCAGAAATGCCCTCTGGCTTCCAGGTCCCCTCTTATTAATAGATATTTTTCGCTTAAAGGAGGAAGGGCCTCCCACAGCATGCTCACAGTTGCTCATTGATACTTGGCTTCGGCAGATACTTTTTCCGTTTTAGATTTCTATACCATTTGAGCTGCGCCTCCTGATAATGTTGCACTAAGGAATTGTTGGAATTTGGCCTTCCTTCCACAACCTTACCTCTTCTCTCGTTGCTTTCCTCGCACTTTCCTGAGCGATTTCCTTCTGCTGGATATGATAGAAGAAGTTGGTAGACTTGACGTGTAGTTGACAGTTTGCTGCCTTCACTCACTCCTGATATGTGACTTACGAGCTACACCTCCGTTGAACCCCTCGAAGTGACAAGGCTTACACTTTTAAACCAGCCATTACTTAGAAACGTTAAAAGTCTCTAGTGCCTTTTGTAAACTATTACTCTTAGTTAATAGTCCTGAAATAAATATGAATGAGCTATAAAACATTTTTAAGACCAAAACTATAAAAAGTACAACTTGAGACCTAACTCATAGCTATATACATCTTACGACCGTTCCCTACAAACTGCTCAATTTCATGGTACATTTTTTCGGTCGTTAACAATTGTCATACACCTGGCACTTCACAGAGTATGGAAAACTGTTCCTTTAGAGCAGTGGTCGGCGAACTTTTTTGGGTATTACCCCAAAATATATTTGAGGACGTAATCAGGACGTAAATTCGTAATATTCTAAAATTTAGAATAACGCCACATTTATGTAACAAAATAAAATAAAAATATACGAAAAAAATATCAGCACAAAGTGTCTCTCATACCGCACGCATTACCCCCAAAAGTTTTAAATTTACCCCATTTGGGTAATTTACCCCTGTTCCCCGACCACTGCTTTAGAGCATGGGTCGGGGAACTTTTTTGGGTATTACCCAAAAATCTATTTGAGTAAAATGAAATTACCCCCAGACTTCAAAGTAAACAAAAACAAGCCAATTGCTCTTAAAATTGTTGCATATGGTGTCTCTCATACCGCACGCATTACCCTCAAAATTTTTAAATTTACCCCATTTGGGGTAATTTACCCCTGTTCGCCGACCACTGCTTTAGAGTCTCCCCTTATAACGATATGGGTTAAGCTGTTTAGGGTACAAAATCTGCTTTTGTATTTCTAACTGTTAACGTGTCCCTTTACAACATTGATCAAGTCAGGGAGGAAATTTCAGGTCACTCGGCGACCTCTAAATGTATTGATTGAGCTAAAACTTGGTATGGAAAGTTTTGTCTGACAAAAACGTAATGGTGAGTGTGTGTGTATATTAGGGTTATGACATTTTTATAACCTCATGTTCCTGTATCATAAATCGATGGACTTTTGCCCCCTGACAATGAAAATAACAGTTTTTCGATATATTTTGAAAAAACTTCACCCCAAAATAAAAAATAAAAAATTAATAAAATAATAAATATTGGTTGCTCCTTGGTATAGCTTTTGCAGATGGGTCTCTGTTCCAGTGATTTTCCAGAGTATTTAGTGCTTTTCGGTATTGTTGCAAGATATTGGACAATTTATGATAATCATCAGGTAACCAATCTAGAATGGTGCAATGCAGCTGTCTCGAATATACTAATATACTATAGTTGCTTTCGGGGTGACATTTTGTTTTAATTCTGAAGAATTAGGCCCTTTTTTATTGTTTTCAAGCAAACGTTCATCGATTGATGATACAGGAAACAATATTTATGACAAAATTAAAAAGTTATAACCCTAGTGTATATATATATATATATATATATATATATATATAAAAATTTTGGTACATGAAAGTTGATTTTTATAAAACAATTAAGCATTTCGCTTTTAGTTTAACTTCTAAGAATTTTTGTGTTGACAAGGCAGGGAATTAAAATTCGTAGTCTTTCTTTCCAAAACGTGAATTGAGAGGAAAATAGTCCTCCACAGAAATGACGTAACTCGAAATTGCTTTGGTGAATGTGTGAAGATAAGCATGAGAAATGTCGTTATTAGAAATGTTTTAATTTCGCATGACTTATTTCTTCTTCCCCTTTTCATACTTCCATCACTCTTCCATCCTTATGCGTGTCTCCTCGATCCACTATTCCCTATAATTCAAGCCCCACGTCACCTGTTTTTCTTTTACGCCTTAATATTTCGTAAGAGTGGATCTGCTCTATGAATATTTAGTGCATTTTTAAAAGTCAATTTTACCTCTGCTTTGAAGACGTTCCCCTTAAGTGTTTTCTTAATAGGGCGTTTCCCCTTGAATAATTTAGTTCGGTAATACTCAACTGAGGTCTTACGAGAGGTGAGCAAACCGTTGACACGCAGTAAAAAAGCGCCAATTACAAGTATTTCAACAACTCTGAGAACAATCACTCTCTCTCTCTCTCACACACACACACACACACACACACACACACACACACACACACACACACAGAATGCCAGAATGTGTCATATTTACATAATGGAAAGGGGAGAGCAAAACTATTCTAAATACATTGATTAAATAAACCTGTTATTATTTATTGACTTTCATTATCAAAAAAAAATATTGAAAAACCGAAGTTGTTTATTTACTTTTGTCAACCCTCTATATGTAGGCTACATACAGGTTGTTTCAGAAGTCGCGCACCAGATTCAGGTCATTCGCACCTGTATATATGGTTCTCGCTTTCTGAGATACTGTGTACAATGACGCAACCTGAGATCCTGCAGCCGGTTCAGACAGGACCACGAACGGGTTTTAGAATGGAAATGTACTTTTTTTCGTATAGCTAAGTCACAAATTGCGCCAAAATAAGGTAATTCGAACGTTATTCGTATTAGATATTAAAGAATAGCGAGCATTTTTATCAATAAATTTAATTATAAAAAAATGTTTCCATATACAGTACAGTATACAGGGTGAGTCAAAATTCTAGAAACGCAGGAACTATGCTTTTCAATGCAAATATATATGTATATTAGCATTGAAAATCATAGTTCCCATGTTTCCAGAATTTTGACTCACCCTGTATATGTATGTAATTTTTTTTTAGGCATGGAAGTGGAAGTAGAAAGACATTTTTTGATGTACTCCATAATTTTTTATTGATTATATATTATTAAAGGATTATAGTATTAATTACATAGTTCTTAGTTTGTGGTTATTATTATTATTATTATTAAAGTATAAATAGTTCAATTCCTAAAGCCGTAAGTCTAGTTTATCTTGTTCTTAGTCTGATTAGCCTAGTTAGGTCCCAAGTAGCTCATACTAACCAGGAGATTGTCTTGGCCCTAAAATTTTGAAATTGTAAAGAGAGTCGAATTCAGTATGGTTGGGGACTCTGTCATTACGAATCAAGATAAAGAGTTTTGTAATAAGTGAGGGAAATCCTTCAAAAGAATAGGTTTTCCAGGAGGTAATATTTCTAATATCAATGAGGCAATTAAACAGTTCGCCAAAAAGCCGAAGTAAAGTTATTATGAATTACGTATAAGGTATAAAAAAAAATATGGTAGATTTAAATTGTATGGAAGTCCTTCAGAAATTAAATATAGGTATGGAGAATTAATTGATTAATTTTAAAAATAGATATAGAAAGTAGGGATAAGGATGTGGCGACCACACCGCCCGCCGAAACGTGCGACCAGTTCCGTATCTCCCGCGATACAGAAGGGTAGGGACTGGGCTGGGGACCCATCCTTCCCTCTTTCTTCCCATGAAAGGCAACAATAACCTCAAACGTAGGCGCCGCACCTGCCCAGGCCGCTCACGTAACTGCAAGCAGGCACGTGTGGGTGTGTGAAATGCAAGGCGAATATAAGTAAGAACTCTCCCCCTTTTTATTAGCCCTGGAAGCGCCGCTACCACCCAAGACGTACGAAACGTCAAGAATCATCAAGAAACGTTGAATCACATTCCAGTAAAAAGATTTTAAACGTTTTATTCGTTAAGTTTTATTCGTTACGAAGAATGTTGGAAAAGGAAGGCGACTGTTTTTGGAATACTCTGTGTTCTCGGTTCACATGAAATAATTTTCCGGGTGAAAGAGTAACTCGTTTAAAAACGGGAAGCTCATTATGGGTCACTTCCTTTCTAAATTATTACGAAACCTGAACCGGCACTCTTTGGCACTACTTTAGGACCTTTGAATTGTTCACTAATTTTTAATGGAGGTTTATAATATTTTGACCTTAAAGGGGATAATTTTTAATTTTTAACATTTGAACCTTTAATGAATATCTGTGTGTATTTAATCAGATTCTCTCTCTCTCTCTCTCTCTCTCTCTCTCTCTCTCTCTCTCTCTCTCTCTCTCTCTCTCAAATAAATGGTTAGTTGGTTGTCAGCTGTAGCTAAAAATGACAACAAGTCACAGACAGACAAAGAAAAAGTGAGAATAAAATGAAAACACAAAAAAACGAGAGAGAGAGAGAGGCTGACAAAGCTCCTAAGATTCATTCTAGGTTAGCTCAAGAAGGAAGTAGAAAGAATGAAAAAAGAAAGAATAACAAATAAAGATAATGAAGACTGAAAACTTTCATGCTATGCTTACACTTATAAACATGTATAGCTTTCATATAGGAACAGTAGTAGTAGTAGTAGTAGTAGTAGTAAATTATAGAACAGACAAGGTTTCCCCTCCTTGGGTCAGCAAATTGTTGTGAAAAAAGATTTATAGGCAAGTAGGAAAACGTATAATGAAAAGAATAGCTTCAGATTTCATTCACACCATGCGTACACTTGTTTCGTGTACCCAGTTACGCATTAGAGGACAGTGAGAAATAAAGGATAGCACAAAACCCTAAAACACTTAATTTGATCTATAACATGCAGTTTTTTTAAAGATTTTTTTTTGTTAATTATGTACAAGAAGTCATTTGATCGTTGCATCATTTCTCCGTTGAATGCTGAAGGCCAAGAGACTTGCTTTTAAAAATTTACTATTTACATTGCCATTTTTCGCACTGGAATTACTTAAATAAGGAAGCACTAATCCAGAGTTACAGCACACACACACACACACACACACACACACACACACACACACACACACACACACACACACACACACACACACATACACACCAGTTTAAGAATTCCCATGACAGTATACACGCGTAATTTTTTTTAACGAAATTCTATTACACGATATTTAAAGCTAAAATTCTACTCAAGTTAAGTAACTTTCCTAAAGATGAATATGCCTCTTCGGAGTTTTTGACACATGAGAGTTCTCATCAAACTTCCCATCATCTGAGAACACAACCTTCTCTGAACCAGAGCAGACCAGCGCCTCCCATTACATTTATTGGCAAACGGAACGTTGCTTTATTCTGACTAGCCCCCTCCCTCAGGTAGCTCCCGTTTAATAATGAAATGGCGTGATGAATGCAAAAGGACACCGTGCTGAAAGACTGTTTTTAAAATTAATTTTTTATATTGACATCATTCGCACTGGAATTACTTAGATAAGGGAGCACTGACCTAGAAGCACCTCCAGCTAGCCAACACCCCTCTGATTTATAAGAATTGTATTTCATATGCGTGATTTTTTTTTTTTTTTTTTTTTTTTTTTTTTTAACTAAACATTTTAAGTTAAATATATCACTAATTTCCTAAAACGAACTAACAGTCGTACACTGTATTTCCAAGCAGTATCCCTGAAACTGAAAAAATTTATTCGGAGGTTTTGACTCCCGCGAATTTTTATCAAGCTTTCCATTTCTACATCTGAGAAATCCCAGTGCTCTGGAACCAAACGCGACCAGCACCTCCTCCTATATTTGCAGCAAAAGGGAACATTACTATTATTTTATTCCCACTAAAACTCCCTTTACACTGATGATAAGGAAAATAGGAGGGAGCAAAGGAAAGCAAGAAGGGAGAGGTGGGAGGGCGCAAAGAGAGGGTATTTTCATATAAAATTTAACATAGCTCTTCGAAAATTCTGACTTCCGAGAATTCCCATAAATTAAATAAAAGTAAATAAAATAAAAAATAAATAAAGGCTATCATTTGAAAATTCCCCTGCCAGACCCGGCCAGCGCCTCGTACTATATGAAGAAGAGAGAACCTCACCAACCTCAACAAACTCCCCCCAACCAGTTCCCCCTATAACCTCTCATAAAAGGGTTATTTGGAGATTTTATTTTATTATCGTTGTGGAGAGCCATGAGAGATGTAACAGAAGTGGGAGACCGGGCCATATTCCTTGCGCGGTTCGGGGTGCTTTTCCAGCGTTTTCGGCTTGCTTGGGCTTTTCGTGCCGTCGTTGAAATACCCGACAGAGCCTCCTACTCCATTTACATGGAAAGGGGTATCACAGAGAGAGAGAGAGAGAGAGAGAGAGAGAGAGAGAGAGAGAGAGAGAGAGAGAGAGAGAGAGAGAGAGAGTATATATATACACACATTGATGGGTGTATGGGGTATACACTGATCAGTGTGTATATGTATGTATACACACTGATGGGTGAAATAAATTGTTATGGTTACTTCTTGTTTCTTACCAGTCGGAGAAATGCCGCTGTACACCCTTCAGGGATTGTTAAAGACGATTTAGGGTTTATGAGTGTTAGAGATAAGGATATTTGGATCAATGAAAGAAAGCCACCCCCAGCCTTCTTTAGTTAGTTTTATAAGGCTAACTAACGAAAATATCACGACCTAACCTAACCAATCGTTAGGTTAACTGTACGCCCTTGACGATTGGTTAGGTTAGGTCGTTATATTTTCGTTAAGTAGCATTATAAAGCTAACTAAAGAAGGCTGGGGTGGCTTTCTTTCATTGATCCGGATATTTAAACCAAATTAGGTCTCTCTCTCCTCTCTCTCTCTCTCTCTCTCTCTCTCTAAGAAATAGAGTAATATACAAAAGACTCGTACAAATTTGAGCTGAAATAAGCTAAATTTGTATAATTCTCTCGTGAATACCCTGTATTAAGCGTGATTAAACGTTCCATCCCTTAAAACATTTTGTTAAAGTAAATAAAGTAAGACTCTTTTTCCTCATTATGTTCCCCCACGCAATAATTCTCTTGATTACGTTCTTTATTTTCCTTTAGGCGAATAAATACAGAAAGTATATCTATATTGTAAAGTATTTTAGACAAAATATAATCGATTCTCGTAACTTATTAAACCATTTTAATCTTTTTAAAAGCTGAAGGTTTGTGTAAACGCCGCGCCCAAATCGTAGTAGTACCGCTGCTTCCCTTTCCATCAGAGAGGTTAATAAGCGATGTTGGGTGTATTCACTGGTTGGATGGGTGACCGGTATTTTGCGTTAGGATGATGTAGTGACCCTTAGATAGTTCGAATCGCGTATAAAATTGGCAGTCCCCTCCGTCATATGAGCTTTGCCGTTACAGAAAAATGTTAAACAACCCAAAAATTATTATTGTAAACATTGCTTGAAACAAATTTTAAAATTTCTTGAATGCGATTCATATACAGTATATATATATTATATATATATTATATATATATATATATATATATATATATATATATATTATGTGTATGTTCTTGGCTGCTTTACGTCATCGCAACAATCTTTAGGATACACACAAGCTCATCGCGGTAGGAACTCGCGTATAACGTTATTAATTACGGCGTCCTCATAGATTCGCTTTTCTATTTGAAAACATTATATCTGAAAAAAGGGAGGTATATGATAAAGGTTAGATTATACTGGGTTAAATGTAGCCATTTACAATTGATGATGACCCGGTTTTGTAAGGTAACCAAACGTGTGTGTGTGTGTGTGTTGGGGGGGGGGGGGGGGGTAAATCTGTTTTTCCTAATAAATCTTCACTTTTCTTAAAGATATATAATTATATATAATTAGGCATTTGAAATAGCGCAAAACCAGAGGTTATAATTCCAAGATAGCAAACATTCGTTGAGCCAAAGTTAGTGATTGGGAAATACCCAACACAAACGTCATTTCAGCGCAAGATTGATATCAGCCTCAGATTATTATATTCCATTCCTATATTTCTTTCCGATTACACGACAAACATTTGATTAAAACGCGCCGAGTCCAGTTAATATTATATTGTAATCTTTATAAAGCTTCCGGAGATACTTAAAGGTTTCAATTGTTGGAAGATTTATTAAGGTTTACGAGGCATCAGATGATCCTTATCGATATGTTGATGTGTTGCGCTTAAAGGATTCGTGTATTATGCAGTGTTAGTGTATCATTATTACTTATAATGACTGCAAAGTTTAATTGCCAAAGCTGACAACACCTGTTCACAGTCTTAATTACAGATCACCCGTTTAATGTATTATACAATCCATCATTTTGTCTTATCACACACACACACACACACACACACACACACACACCACACACACACACACACACACACACACACACAGGCCATCAGGTTAATTTGGCTTTAGAGCTATCTATCTATCTATCTAAATGTCTGTGGAGTGGAATAAGGTCAACCTGGAAGTAAATCGAATTGCGCATACTGGAAATGAATCGAACGTACTGGAATTAAGTCGAATCATACTAGAATTAGATCGAACTGGTGTTTAGTACCCGGTTAGGCTACTTTTCCAACTGTTAGATATAGGCTGCTTTTCCAACGGTTGGAAAAGTAGCCTAACGGGGCACTAAACAGTAGTTCGATCTAATTCCAGTATTATCCGACTTGTGAAGTGTATTAAATTTAAAAATTATGAAGGCTTGAATTCAATAGAATTAAATCGAACTGGGATAACATCAATTGTGGCCAAATTGGAGTAAAGTCGAACTGAAATTAAACCTAATGGATGAGTGAACCTTATTCTAGTTCAATGTAATTTGTTATATATATATATATATATATATATATATATATATATATATATATATATATATATATATATATATATATATATATATATATATATGATACACACAGACAGTGCATGGAACAAGGAACTCTTCTGGGATAATTAAATCCACTATACTCCGGATAAGTAATGGCAAATGACAAATACCAGTTTTTTTTTCATGATGCTAGCCCGACGTGGGCAACGGGTCACTCGCAAAGAGGTCCCATAAATATAGCTTCCCTCACCAGCTATCTGCAAAGCAGACAGGATCCAGCTTTGGGACATGGATCTAGGGTTTAAAGCAGCCTGTCTGTGTGTATCATAAAAAACTCAGGGGACCATTCTGAGTTCATTCCCATCTTGAAACGAACATGTTATGTGCCTTGAAAAGTGGACGCTCAATTCTGCCAGTTGAGGTTTAAGTTTTGGTTTTTGGCTAAAAATATAATAGTTACCCCTTTTCCTTTGATGTATTCAATCTGACGTGAAGGCAGCGAGTCTTTTGCTTATATTGAGGTTCTAAATGTAGCAGGGCTAGGCTGCTTTAAACCCTAGATCCATGTCCCAAATGGATCCTGTCTGCTTTGCAGATAGCTGGTGAGGGAAGCTATATTTATGGGACCTCTTTGCGAGTGACCCGTTGCCCACGTCGGGCTAGCATCATGAAAAAGAAAAACTATGGTATTTGTCATTTACCATTACTTATTCGGATTATAGTGGATTTAATTATTCCAGAAGAGTTCCTTGTTCCATGCACTGTCTGTGTGTATCATAAAAAACTCAGGGGACCATTCTGAGTTCATTCCCCTATATATATATATAATATATATAATATATTATATATATATATATATATATATATATATATATATATATATATATATATATATACACACACACAGGTGTGTGTATATATATATATATATATATAGTGGTGTGGTTAGCGTCGCTGACTACGAATCCATCGGCCCCGGGTTCGAGACCCGACGGCAGCCGGCGCGCAGCAAAACCCAGCTGTTCATCCTTCCACACAATAAAGAAAGTGGTTGGTAGATAAATGGGTACCCTAAGTGGCCTAGTGGTTACGACGCTGGGCTGCTGATGGGGCGTGGTTCGGATTCCACGTTAAACTGTAGGTCTAAGGTAGAGTGAAAAGCTTGACCTTCGTCAGAATGAACAATTCGGGCGGAAGCTAACCAAAGGTTTCCCAAAGGTAATAATGTTTCAGACCAACAAAGACCCTAGGATCCACTCATGGCTGGTCTACCTAACTGTGTTCGTAATTGTGTATTGTGTATGTCCTCCGTGGTGGCGGAGGGGACCTACAATTTTACGTGTGTTCCGAACCACAAGAACATAAGAAATTTATGTAAAAACTGCCTGTACATTGGCAACGACCAATTTTTACAAAACTAAATAATTATCAATTTAAAACTAATTAATTACACCGGTCTGCATGAAAATCGATTTCTTTATTTTGAGTTGTGATTCTGAATCAGTTCGCTGCGCTGAATTCAAAAATGCTACCAGTTTTTTTTCTATCACCCACAATTTTAAAGTTATTAGCAAAACAATTTTGGGGCGTTTTGTAATTTTTTACCTTTTTTATCTTTAATTAATTTCGTTTTTTCATATTTTTCAGATAGATAATTCTAACATTACGTCTTTAAAATTTTAATAATGGCTTCTAGAGGATGTACCCATAGTCCAGACATATTTTGTTATATTGTGGTCGGTATGTTGTTGTAAAACAAAGGACAAATGTAACGACCTTCATTAAGAGAGCTTATCATGCTTATTTTGGAATTAAATTAGGAGATCAAGACAAAAGTTGGGCTCCACACAAGGTTTGTCTTACGTGTGTTGCGGCACTAAGGAATTGGAGCAAAGGTAAAAAGAAAAGTTTGCCATTTGGGATCCCTATGGTATGGCGCGAGCCTAGAAACCATACCGACGACTGCTACTTCTGTTCTTGCAATGTTAAAGGTTATAATGCAAAGAATAAAGAGAGCCTTCAATACCCAAGTCTTCTATCTGCAATAAGGCCGGTACCCCATGGTCCAGAAGTTCCTATTCCCCGCCCACCCGAGAGTCTGGATCAATACAATTCAGATTCTGATTCAGCTCCAAATCCAGACAATGATGATGTTTATGAACAGCCAACAGCTGACCGAGATCCTCCTAAACCATTAACCCAAGCCGAACTAAATGACTTAGTCAGGGATTTGAATCTGCCTAAGGACTCTGCAGAACTTTTGGGGTCTAGATTGCAGGAGAATAATTTATTGGGGTACAGAAATCGTGAGAAAGACTTCGTGCCTTTTTTCGAAGAAGATGGTCCCTTGGTATTTTGCAAGGACATCACAGGATTAGTGTGCAAGCTAGGCATCGAATACCAAACGAGTGACTGGAGGTTGTTTATAGATTCCTCTAAAGCCAGTCTAAAAGGAGTGTTACTGCACAAGTTACAACAGTAACAAATATGCATCAATCCCAGTGGCCGATTCTACTCATTTAAAAGAGACCTATGATAACATGAAACTGCTTCTGGAAAAAATTCAGTATCAAAATCACAGATGGATATTGTGGGGATCTCAAAGTCCTTTGCATGTTACTTGGGCAGCAATCAGGATACACTAAGATGCCATGTTTCATCTGCGAATGGGATAGTCGAGCACGTGACCAGCACTGGAAGAGGAAAACTTGGCCTCCTAGAGCGAATCTTACCCCAGGATCAAAGAACATTTTACATGAACATCTAGTTGAACCAAATAAAATCCTCCTACCACCCTTGCACATTAAGTTAGGCTTGATGAAGCAGTATGTCAAAGCATTCAATAGAGAAGGTGAGTGTTTCAAGTACATTTGTTCAAAATATCCAAAGATTAGCTCGAGAAAATAAAGGAAGGTGTTTTATAGGTCCTCAGATTAGAAAGTTATTGACAGACGATCATTTCCTGAACACAATGACCAATAAAGAAAAGAAGCATGGCTTGGTTTCAAAGATGTTGTTGAAAACTTCTTGGGAAACTACAAAGCCAAAATTATGAAAGATGGTGGAAAATATGCTTAAAAAGTTTTGCGCCTTAGGCTGCAACATGAGCCTGAAAGTTCACTTCTTATTTTCGCATCTTGACCGTTTTCCCGAAAATCTCGGAGATGTCAGTGAGGAGCAAGGGAACGATTTCACCAGGACATCAAAACCATGGAAAGAAGATATCAAGGAAGATGGCATCCAAATATGATGGCGGATTACTGCTGGTGTCTGCAACGAGATCAGCCGAACGCACAGCATAAGAAAACATCAAAGAAGCACCGGTTTAGTCGTCATTAGTCACATCTACCTTCGTAGTCTTAAGTCTTTGGAATAAGTCCTGAAATGTTTGCAAGTAAAGAAGGTAAATATTTTGTTTCTTTCAGTTATTTTTTTATTCTTCATAAACAAGCAATATGCTTGTCCAAGAGCTAGGAGCTATTAATTCTGCTTTAATTAGGTTTTACTCTATCATCTAAAGATTTCGTGCTACAAGGGGTGTTGTAATACCTCATCTGTCCCAAATGTTAACCACCCATTGATGGGAGGGGAGAGAGTATTTTGCTGGGAACGGGACTGGTGTTATATATATTTACCCTACATTATATGTAGCGTTACTGTAGTCTATAACAACAAAATTTATGGTTTAGCATGTGCAATCCAATGTTGGTCTCGATAAGATGGTTCACATTTGGGGATAAATGGGGGATTTATGACACCCTGTAGTAAGAAAATCATACGTGATAGGGAAAAACTAACTATATTTTTGAGATCAACGCACTCAAATTATATAGAATCACCAACTAGTTTGTAAAAATCGATCGACAAGTTTTCAAATGTGTACTGGTGTTATCGATTTAAAACTAAAGATAGAATCTCTGGATCCAGAGGATCAAGTCATGATAGACTACTATCCACAAATATGTTACACTCTATATCTATTTATAACCGACATGCAAATATATCAGATCCAAAGAATCCAGTCAATTTCATTACGGTATCCATCAATACTAGTACCTTGCCAACCAAAAATAAGTCACGGTCCATATCGATTGCGGACCAAGTCAAAATTTACTACCATATACATTACAACATAATATACTTAGGAGGAAAAGTGTAGGTGTGGCTGTAAAGACTGTACAGTAATGTAGAAATGTGTGTGCACCCATTTTGGGTCTCCCATTTCAAGGTGTTTGTGGAGCAAGTGAAGATCATGAGTTTTTCAATACCTCACAGTACTATGGGAGGCACCGCTCGGCAGAGGAATCTCTTTAAATGGGGTGTGTAAGGACAGAGAGTATCCCCTAACCCAAGATGCTGCCTCCCTATATCCCACAACACTTGTGTTGAGCTGTGGGATCTATCACCACAAAGTCTTAATTTTACTACCTTAAACTATACCCAATCTATCAACATATACGTCTAATCGATTTTTAAACATGTTTATAGACGTGCTACTAATTACTATTACCGGCAAACTATTCCAGCTATTTACTATTCTATGCGTAAAAAAGTTTTTGGCAACTGCTGTCTCGAACCTTCTACTTGTCAACTTACACCCGTTATTTCTAGTCCTATTACATTGAGATATTTCGAAAAAGTATCTCTATCTACGTTATCGAACCCATTCATAATTTTGAAAACCTGGATTAGATCACCCCTTAGCCTCCTAGTCTCGAGTGTGGGCAATTTTAACTCCTTAAGCCTATCCTCGTACGACTTTGACTAAGCAACGGAATCATCTTAGTTGCTCGTCTTTGAACTCTTTCGATTTTGTCTATATCTTTGCGCATATGCGGATTCCAAAATTGGACCGCGTACTCCAAATGGGGTCTAACTAATGATTTATAAAGAGGAACTATAATATCGCGCGATTTGTACTCAAAATTTCGAGCTATAAAACCTAACACTTTGTTCGCCTTATTGACCGCTGCTGTACTTTGTTTCGCTACTTTTAAATCACCAGTGACTATAACTCCTAAATCTTTTTCCTGCTCTACGCTTGTTAAATCTTTCCCTGACATAATATACGCAAAATTACCGTTACGCGAACCTATATGCAAAATTTTGCACTTATCAACGTTAAATCTCATTTGCCATGTGACTGACCAATCAACGATTTCATTCAGATCTTCCTAGATTTTACCTCTATCTTCGTCATTTATCGCCCTACCACCCAGCTTCGTGTCGTGCGCAAAAATGTACTGACTTGGCCGACATCTAAATCGTTAATATATATAAGAAAAAGCAAGGGGCCCAATACAGAACCCTAAGGAACGCCACTCGCTACATTATATATATATATATATATATATATATATATATATATATATATATATATATATATAATGAAAAAAACTGTAATGAATTTAATGTTTGTGATCATGGCGTTTTGGTAAATTATTAGTGACTGCCATTAATTTTTGTCAACATGTTCTATCACTCCGATCAGTTTTTGGTCCGAAAAATCTCTATATATTTCTGTTTTTTTGTTAAAGAATATAATTGCTGCTTTGGGATATAATTTTGGTTTTGTGTTCCATCTTTATTCTTAGTTTTTGTATTTATGTTCTCTTATTTGTCTCTGTAGAAAAATTTGAAGTAGAGAGAGTTCTCGAAAGTAAATAAACACCTTTTGGTTTTTCCATTTTTTTTTTTAAATTTCGTAACAAAAGTCAATAAATAATAATAACAAATTTATTGAACAAATAAAATATTTAGGATGGTGTTGCTTTCCCTTTTCCATTATGTAAAGGTGATACACATTCTGAGGTATTTCATCGATGAGCTTTGCCATTTGTTCTTGAGGCCAACCATCGTGGTGTCTATTTATTTTTGTCACCACTCTGTATATTAAAGAGACCTAAGTTACGGTACGAATTTTATGATTTTCCGTTCACTTTATTAATATAATTCTGCGCAGATGTTACGGTTTCCGCACCAAATGTGCTCGACTTCATCTCTCTAATGGCGGTTATAATAAGCGTATTCTGGAGGAATAAATGGACACTTTTATATTGAGGGTTTCCCCCCCTTTACCCCCGTCCCCCATTCCCATAGGTATAATAAGTTTTCAGTAATCTGTTCATTTTTCTTTGTAAGTATAAAAAACTCCGCAATTAATGTTGCTGTTCATTCCTTCGATCCGGTTTCCATATTCACATGACTGCAGTTCGGGTGTCATGCGGTTTAGCTTTCCACTTTAATACGACTTGCGAGTTTAAATACAGTGTGATAAAAAAAAAGTGTTCCCAAAAATATTTATGTAACTAGTTATTATTATTTTTAAAACTTTTTTAATCACCCTGTATATTTAGGGAAATATTATAGGAATGTGCATTTCAAGTGGTAATTTTTCATGTATAGACATAGAACCGTGTTCTATGCAAGAAAACTGAATCTAATTTGAATTTTTTTCCTATACACCGTATATTAATTACCCTTCAAGTTTGGTACTTTAGGTCTACTTTAAGACGCATTCAAACTGGCACATTTTATTTTTACAAGGGTAAGAACCAATTCCTAAACTTACATTGGGTAAATAAATATTTTGTTGGTGTGGGGTTGCATGAATGCAGATGGTGTGGAGTCACTTGCATTTGTAAATAGAACTGCTATAGTCATGAAATTGAAGTACTATCATGGCCAGCTAATTCTCCCGATCTTAATCCGATAGAAAATCTTAGGAATATTGCTAAGCAGAAAGTCCAAAGGCGTAACCCAAGAACACTTGGTGAACTGAAGAGGTGTTTGATGACAACCTGGTAATCGATAACCTCAGAAAAATGCAAGAGGCTTTTCGACTCAATGCCACGTCGATTGGAGGCCGTAATCAGGGCTAAGTGTGGATCAACTAAATACTAAGAAGCAGAGTTAAAACGTCTTTGATAAAGGTTTAATATATTGGCACTGGCAGTACTCGATAAACATAATGAATTTATTCTTTATTTTTTTGTAACACTTGACAAAATATTCTAATATTTTGGTATGTCGCTATGCATCAACTTTTCATTACTTAATAAGGTTTGTGCTATATTTTAATTTTTTTCAAAATTGGCACGCGCACACACACACACACACACACACACACAGGTATCTTTATAATAATGTCACAGATACTCGACATTCTTTATAGAAGTGTATAACATAAAGGTATTATCAAGGTTATGAGCGCATTCGATATTATTAGAGTATATTGTTGAGTCGCTTATATTTGTATCTATTGTGTATTGACGGTGAAAGTGTATATGCAACTTTAATGCAACTTTACGGATGTTTACCTTTGTTTAATACTAGTTCAGTTTATTATTATTATTATTATTATTTACTTTTGGCAACATTTCTTGTTATTTTGAAATGATTTTTGACCAAACCATGACTAATATCTTCCATACGCTCTTACTCAATACGTACAATATATATATATATGGATTTATTCAATAATGTTAAAATTATGTGTAGAAGGATTTTGGATGGTTATATTAATGTTAAAACCGAGTTAAAACCGTTAGTGCCAGTATTACTGTAAAATGATGTCCTACGAAAAGAATACAAGCTGGCTACGAAGTCTAGAATTAGTGGCATAATATAGATTTTACAGCTGGAGAGAAGCGAAGAATATTACATCGTATTCAGAGTTATTAAAAAAATGTCAAGGAAAATAATGTTATCCTGTTGAATTTGTAATCTGAAGAGCAATTACTCCCTTCAAGATATACGCCAAGAATATTTAGTAAGATTTGTTTCTTTTGTGTACATGACCATTCCTTCCATTTTCAGTATAATCTTCTTAATATGATAATTCCTTCAATACGGCGACATACGTACGTATGTCCGATTAGCGCGCTCCAATATTCGACGACGTCCGTGCGTATGTCCAAAACTTAAAGAAGAAAGCTAAATTATACGATATTTCTGCTTTTAGTTATAAATATTTAAGTTTTGGACATTCGCACATTTGTCGCCGTATATTGGAGTGCGCTAATCGGACATACGCGCGTATGTCGCCGTATTGAAGGGGATAATTTCACCATGTCGCAACACTGTTTCTCGTTTGATTAATGAAGTTAAGATACGTCACATCTGTTCGGTTGATGGATGGATGGATGGATAGATGGATGACTGTCTGACTGTCTGTTCCCCGCGTTCGGGTGATGTAGGTAGCTACTCGCAGATGGTTCGGTTCACGCGTAAAGTTGTAGGTCCCCTCCGTCGTATGAATTTTGCAGTTATACAGAGGGAGTTAGTTCTTTGATAGTCATGCCCGTAAGTTTATGGGTACACGCTATACAATATTGCATAACGACGGCTCAGGGTTAAAAAATCCAACACATTCTCATTATTATATACTTATTCTAAGCTAACGCTACTTAACCGTGTACTTGACAACCGTAATCTTTTTCTTTCTTGCTGTCTACAACACTTCGATCCATCTATCTACTCTTGTCTCGAGGAAGGAGAAAGTCCCTTTAATACTTATTTCACGTGACTGATGTTTATGGACTTTCCCCAATGACAGGTCGCATGAAAGGTCCTCATTTTAAATTATAAGTGATCTGGACAAAGTCCAAATGAGTTTTCGATTAAAATTTATTATGAATCCAGCGATCAAATTGGTTTAATTTGGCTCTGAGAAGCATTTACGAAGACATTATAATCAACATATGTGTATGTATGTATGTACTGTATATATATATATGTATGCGTGTTGTGAAGATCAGTATTATGTTTCTTTCCTTTATTAATTCAGTTGTTTACAGTGAGGGGAAATAAGGGAAGTACTTTCATTTTTGGTATTTCAAACTGGATGAGAATAATTTCGATAATAGCTTTGTTTTCTTTAAAGTTTGTGTTAATATTATTCATTAGTTTGGGTAAGTTACGTAAATATTTCTATAATAATAATAATAATAATAATAATAATAGCCAGTGTTCACCTGTGATATATATATATAAAACCTTAATCAAATTTATGAAACTCATAAAACTGGCGTTTCACCTGTCTCCATGCTTTTCCAGAAGTTTCCAAAACCCACTTACAGCTTTACACACACACACACACACACACACACACACACACACACACACACACACACACACACTAAATTCTAGAATTACTCGCCAAATATTTTGCATTCAGGAACCTTCTTTCTTTATCGGTGCAATTCAGCAGTGTCTTCCTTCGTGCCCAGTCATGCATACTAACAGTGCTCCCATATTAACAGATAAAAAATCAATACTTTTCGTGGATGTAAGAGGTAAAACCTCTTTAATGTTTCTTTCCACGTGATTAAAGGTACCACCAATATCGTAGTTTGTAGGAATTTTAATATACAGGGTGTTCCATAAGTCGGTCTCATAGGAAAATTTATTTTATATTAAATTTACAAAAGTAATACATTAAAACTGAACAAATGTTAAAATTGATGTATTGTTTTGGGACCTTTTTTTTTTGTTGCAGGTAGAATAACACGCAATGGCTGATATGGAAGCGAGTTACACTCGTGGGGGAAAAACTCCGGAGGCTTCTTCCTCACAAGTGTATATATACACACTGTATGTATACACACTGTATATATACACACAAGTGTATATACTATACAGTATATGTATTTTATATTTATTACTTAAAATGAAATTCTTCTGTCCTACTCCAAAGTTGTTTTTTGAATGAGTTTTGTTGTATGTGAAATACAATATGTATTTCTTATAAAAATGCATTTCAGAATGTCGCAATGAACTAATTTTTTTATTTTTTTATTTTTATTTTCAAAAGTTCGTGATGTAGTTCAGTTTTTAAGGTATTTTCTGTTTTCGGATTTTTTTTTGTTGGTCGGGGAGATGGAGGGGGCTTCGCAGATAGTTCATAGGAATAATTGTCTCATTAAAATATTAACTTAGTATATTTAATAATGTTACGTCTATTTAACTATACGAGAACGCTGAAGTTGGCCGAATGGAATAAAAATGACTGGAATAAAGTCGAATGGAATAAAAATAACTGGAATAAGATCAAACTGAATAAAATAATTGGAATAAGGTCGAATGGAATAAAGTCGAACCCAAATATTGGAAGTGGAGTAAGGTCGACATGGAAGTAAGATGGATCTCGCTTACTGGAAGTAAATCGAATTTCCTGTAATTAAGTAAAATAATATTGGAATTAGATCAAACTACTATTTAGTGCCCGGTTTGGCTACTTTTCTAGCTGTCAGGCGTAAAACATGTTAAGTAGGGGATGCCAAGTTGGATTAAATTTAAAAAATAGAATTAAATAGAACTCTTGCACTGTAGAATTAAGTTGTAATGAAATAAGATTAAATTAGCCCCAATGGAATAAAATTAAACCGGAATTAAATCGAATCGAACCAAGTCTTAATGTTCGTTTATTCCAGTTCCACCTAGTTTGTCTTCACACACACACACACACACATATATATATATATATATATATATATATATATATATATATATATATATATAGAGCGTCCCAAAAAAATGTATACACACTTTAAATAATTATATAGGCAGTGTTTATTAAAATACATTTCATTTTCAAAATGTAATAGAATCTACAGACATTATTTAATTGTTTTGTCAACGCCTGTTTTCAAACTGACGTCCGTTCTGGTCCAGGCACTGCTGATAACGCGAAGCAATGGAATCGCAAACATCACGAAACATTTCGTTTGGTATTTGTGTGCATTCTCGTTCAATGGCTGCTCTCAATTCAGCGACTGTTGCAGGTTTTATAGCGTAGACTTTGTCTTTTAAGTATCCCCATAAAAAAAAGTCTAGTGGTGTGAGGTCTGGTGAACGCGGAGGGTATTCTACGAAACCCCTTCGTCCAATCCACATCCACATCGTGCCAAGTACCACTCGCAATACTCCACTCTTCGGTCCGGATCATCTTCATTAATAGCATGGACTAATCTTGGAATGTAACTTTTCCATTGACGGCGCTTCAAAATGCGTTGGACAGACGATTCTGAAATTCCTACCTCACGACTCGCTTGCCGCACAGATTTTCTTGGACTTTGGTGATACGTTTCCAGTACTCTTTCTTGCTTTGTGGGGCTTGTCGATGTCCGTGGTCTTCCGGAACGCTTCTTGTGGACATTCTGAACAGTTCCATCGGCTTCAAACTTATCTCTAATTCGAGTGATGGTAAGTCGCGTTGGTGGATCTGTTTGAAACTCCCTCCTAAACTGTCTTTGCACTTCAACTGCGTTTTCACACTTCCAGTAGCATTTTAGAATGAATTTCTTTTGTTCAAAGCTTAGTCTGACTGCCATTATTAATTCTAATGGGTTTAACTTGGAAAGAAAGAAACATCAATTGAGCTATCAGCTGTTAAAGTGTGTATACATTTTTTTGGGACGCCCTGTATATAGTGTGTGTGTGTGTGTGTGTGAACATTTTGTGCCTCGGTCGTCTAGTGGTTAGTATCGCTGATTACGAATGTATCGGCCCCGGTTCCAACTCCCGGTAGTGGTAGGCGGCGCTCAGCTCACCCAACCGTTCATCCTTCCATACAAAAATAACTGGTTGGTAGTTAAATGGTACCCTAGGTATCCAAGTGATGAAAACACTGGGCTGCTGATCGGAAGGTCGTGAGATCGAGTTCGGGTTAGGATTTTGTAATTTTTGACCACCCATGGTAGGTCGTAGTTCAGATTCCACGTTAAGCCGTAGTTCTAAGATGGGGCAACAAGCTTGACCTTCATCAGGATGAACAATTCGGACGGAAGCAAAATTGAGGTTAAACATACTGTACATGTATTTAATCATCGATATAATATATATATATATGTTTCATGCATGGATTCAGTCCAAGATCCTTTTGAACCTACTCTCTCTCTCTCTCTCTCTCTTCTCTCTCTCTCTCTCTATATATATTATATATATATATATATATATATATATAATGTGTATATATATACTGTATATATGTTTCATGCATGGATTCAGTCCAAGATCCTTTTGAACTTACCACTAACTACCTAACTCTCTCTCTCTCTCTCTCTCTCTCTCTCTCTCTCTCTCTCTCTCTCTCTATCTATCTATCTATATTATATATATATATATATATATATATATATATATATATATATATATATATACACATATACAGGGTGGGCCGGAAGTTTCCATACATAGGAAAAATTAAACGTTTGTTTTTATGTTTCAGATACCCTAAGAATATGCGTTTGACGTAAGATCTTGTTTACTGATGAAGCAAATTTTTACGTCAATGGAGAGGTTAATCGGCAAAACATACGTTATTGGAGTAATGCTAACCCTAACTGGCTGAGTCCGACGAAGATGCAAGGTGTCGGTAAAGTGATGGTGTGGGCCGGGATATGGGGTGACAGAATTATTGGACAAATTTTTGTCATTGGAAATCTTAATGCCGAAAGGTATCTTAACATGTTGCAAGAAGAGATTTTCCCATCCCTGCTAAACGAGGAAGGTAACTTCCCAGTTTACTTCCAGCAAGATGGAGCTCCACCTCATTATGGTCTTCACGTGCGTCGGTATTTGGATCAGCAGCAGTTTCCGGATGCTTGGATTGGTCGGCGTGGTCCTGTGGAGTGGCCTCCCAGATCCCCAGATCTCCTCACCCCCCTTGATTTCTATCTTTGGGGGCACTTGAAGGCCATGGTGTATCAGGAAAAGATACGAGACATAAATCATCTAAAGGAACGTATCACCAACGCCATTACAAGCATAACGTCAACTGTGCTAATGCGTGTTCATCAACAGTGGGGAACACGTATTGAAATGTGTTTTCAAAACAATGGCAACCATGTAGAGCATATTATATAAATAAAAATGGTTGTCCATAAAAAAATGTTTATTTTTCCTATGTATGGAAACTTACGGCCCACCCTGTATATATATATATAAATTATATTTTTTTATGCAGGAGGGAGGGGCCAAGGGCAATGCCCACAAAAGCGGCCCTCCCATAGAAAAAGAAGAGAACCAAAATCAAGGCTCAGGTTTTCGAGATGCCTATATATATATATATATCTATACTACATATAATAGGAGAGCTGTCCGTCTGTCCGTCACACTTTCAGAAATTGTGAGAAAAAATTGTGGGAAAAAAATTCAGAAATTGTATTACGGGCGGCGATGTGAAGCTCAAGATTTTCATGACTATGTTCTTTTCTGTAGTTTAGCAATGGGGGAAGGGTGGGGGTGGGGGTAATGGGGGATGGGTGGGGTATGGGGAGGGGTGGGGGTAATGGGGGAGGGGGTTAGCCCCCAAGTTGCATGAATGGGGGTGAGGAGGTTTTGGGAGATACCAGATTCAGAAATGTTGACACAATGTGAAGCTCAAAATTTTCACGGCGGGGTTCTTTTTTTGTAGTTTAGCCTGTCTAACCGTCAGCGAAGCGGCGGGAACTGTACTAGTATATATATATGTAGAGAGATACATAGATAGACAGACAATGGAAGGATACTATATAATAATGAAGGTTTAACTCTTTGATCCTACGGTGAGCAAATATGTTTTCAATTACATGACTCCAAATCGAATGGCAAAAACATCGAATTTGAATGCGTTGCCATTAGGGTCGAATCTCATTTGAAATTCACTGCCGTAAAAACTCTTGATCCACGTTTGATTTCGAATTCAGAATCGGAATTTTATATATATATATGAGAGAGAGAGAGAGAGAGAGAGAGAGAGAGAGAGAGAGAGAGAGAGAGAGAGAGAGAGAGAGAGAGAGAGAGAGAGAGAGAGAGAGAGAGTTACAAGGAGGAGTTACAAGGAAAAGAAGTACCTCAAAAGGCCTTGCGGCCCATACCGAGGAGGTACCAATGGCAACGGGTGCCACGGAAAATTTTCTACACACTCAAATAGTGTGCAAAATTTGGTCTAACCTTTTCTTGAACTGATCCACAGAGGAACTCTTCACAACTTCCGAAGGTAACCTGTTCCATGTGTCACAGATCTTATACGTAAAGTAATTCCCACACACACTAGTCCTAAACCGTTTCAAATCCAACTTCCAACCATTGTTGCGAGTTGGGTTATCATTTAAACTAAACATACTTCTAAAATCGACATCGTTGAACCCTCGTAAGAGCTTGAAAACCTCGATCAATTGACCGCGCAGCCTCCGAGTTTCAAGCGAAAACAAGTTCAGGGCGCGTAACCGTCGATTGTAGCCCATATGCCTAACGGAAGGGATTAACTTTGTGGCCCTCGCCTGCACTCGCTCCAGCCTCTCAATATCTTTCCTGAGGGTGGGCGACCAGAACTGCACAGCATACTCCAGGTACGGCCGAACAAGGGAATTGTACAGTGAGAGCACAATCTCCTTGTTCCGAAACTGAAATTGCCTCCTGATATAACCCAATAGTTTCTGGGCTTTCTTTTCCACCTCTACACACTGTTTCGTAAACTTAAGGTCGCTGCTAATTAGCACACCCAAGTCCTTTTCTAAATCAGTCACCTCGATATTACTGCCCAACATCGAGTAGTCCGACTTGGGATTGGCGTAGCCAATGTGCATCACTTTGCATTTACCCAAGTTAAACGGCATTTGCCATTTTTCGGACCACTCTCCTATCCTACCTAGGTCCGCACGCAGTTCCTCGATCTCTTCGGGCGTCCCAACATTGGCCCCAAGCTTGGTGTCATCAGCGAATTTGGCGATCCGACTGACGATGCCACCGTCGATATCATTTATGTAAATGGTAAACAACAGCGGCCCCAAAACGGAACCCTGAGGAACCCCACAAGTGACCGAGGCCCAACCCGAACTAGCCCCTTTAATTACCACCCTCTGCCGCCTATTCCTCAGCCAGTTTTCAATCCACCTACCTACTTCCCCACCGATACCCAGCGCGCGCACTTTCGCCATTAGCCGGCGGTGAGGTACCTTATCAAAGGCTTTCTGAAAGTCGAGATAAAGTATATCAATCGCCCTACTCTTATCGTACTCACTCAACATGACGTGGAAAAACTCGAGCAAGTTGGTGAGACACGACCTATGCCGTCTAAACCCATGTTGGGAGTCCCCAAGCAGCTTGTAGGAATCCAAATGGTCAACGATTCTATCAGCTATTATCCTTTCTAATAATTTACCTACAACTGAAGTGAGACTAATAGGACGATAGTTCCCTGGACTTTCGTGATCCCCTTTCTTAAAGATAGGGGTCACGTTGGCCTCCCTCCAGTCACCAGGCACCTGGCCCATCACCAACGATTTGTTGAAGACTGTAGCCAGGTGGGGAGCCACCTGGTCGCGCACTTCTCGCAAAACACTGGGGAGAAACTGGTCTGGCCCAGGAGCCTTAAACGCGCTCAGTTTGTCTATTCTATGAGCAACGACTGTCGCAGTACATCTAACACTATCCAGGCCAGCACCTTCGTGCCTCACAGCTGGCTCGAGGATGACGCGGGTATCCTCCCTGGTGAACACTCCCGCAAAGTACTCATTAAGCACATTAGCGATGTCCGCGTCGGAGGTCCGCAGAACGCCGCTTCCGTCCTTTAAAGGACCTATCATGCTTCTAATGGGCTTTCTACTATTAACATAACTGAAGAACTCCTTAGGGTTCCCCTTGCAGAGGCTTGCCACCCGTAGTTCTTCGTTACGTTTCGCTAGCCTAACCTTCGCCTTCACTTCCCTACTCAGGCGGACATACGCTAAAGTGTTCTCATGGGAACGATTGGCCTTCGCCCTCCAATACGCTACTTTCCTATTTCGGATAGCCGAAGCGATGTCACGATTGAACCACTTAGGCTGCGTTGAAGCAGGGGTGACCGGTTTTGAGGGTATGGCAGCAGACTGCAGCACCATAAACTCGTCCCGGAATGCACTCCACACTCCCTCAACATCGCCGCCGACCTCTAACCCCATATCTCCTACGCTATCCCTGAGACTAACAAAGTTCGCCCGCCGGAGATCGAGCTTACTGCCTCTCGAGTTACTACGCTTCACCCGAGAGAGAGAGAGAGAGAGAGAGAGAGGAGAGAGAGAGAGAGAGAGAGGAGAGAGAGAGAGAGAGAGAGAGAGAGGAGAGAGAGAGAGTTACAAGGAGTTACAAGGAAAAGAAGTACCTCAAAAGGCCTTGCGGCCCATACCGAGGAGGTACCAATGGCAACGGGTGCCACGGAAAATTTTCTACACACTCAAAGAGTGTGCAAAATTTGGTCTAACCTTTTCTTGAACTGATCCACAGAGGAACTGTTCACAACTTCCGAAGGTAACCTGTTCCATGTGTCACAGATCTTATACGTAAAGTAATTCCCACACACACTAGTCCTAAACCGTTTCAAATCCAACTTCCAACCATTGTTGCGAGTTGGGTTATCATTTAAACTAAACATACTTCTAAAATCGACATCGTTGAACCCTCGTAAGAGCTTGAAAACCTCGATCAGTTGACCGCGCAGCCTCCGAGTTTCAAGCGAAAACAAGTTCAGGGCGCGTAACCGTCGATTGTAGCCCATATGCCTAGCGGAAGGGATTAACTTTGTGGCCCTCGCCTGCACTCGCTCCAGCCTCTCAATATCTTTCCTGAGGGTGGGCGACCAGAACTGCACAGCATACTCCAGGTACGGCCGAACAAGGGAATTGTACAGTGAGAGCACAATCTCCTTGTTCCGAAAATGAAATTGCCTCCTGATATAACCCAATAGTTTCTGGGCTTTCTTTTCCACCTCTACACACTGTTTCGTAAACTTAAGGTCGCTGCTAATTAGCACACCCAAGTCCTTTTCTAAATCAGTCACCTCGATATTACTGCCCAACATCGAGTAGTCCGACTTGGGATTGGCGTAGCCAATGTGCATCACTTTGCATTTACCCAAGTTAAACGGCATTTGCCATTTTTCGGACCACTCTCCTATCCTACCTAGGTCCGCACGCAGTTCCTCGATCGCTTCGGGCGTCCCAACATTGGCCCCAAGCTTGGTGTCATCAGCGAATTTGGCGATCCGACTGACGATGCCACCGTCGATATCATTTATGTAAATGGTAAACAACAGTGGCCCCAAAACGGAACCCTGAGGAACCCCACTAGTGACCGAGGCCCAACCCGAACTAGCCCCTTTAATTCCCACCCTCTGCCGCCTATTCCTCAGCCAGTTTTCAATCCACCTACCTATTTCCCCACCGATACCCAGCGCGCGCACTTTCGCCATTAGCCGGCGGTGAGGTACCTTATCAAAGGCTTTCTGAAAGTCGAGATAAAGTATATCAATCGCCCTACTCTTATCGTACTCACTCAACATGACGTGGAAAAACTCGAGCAAGTTGGTGAGACACGACCTATGCCGTCGTGAGAGAGAGAGAGAGAGAGAGAGAGAGAGAGAGAGAGAGAGAGAGAGAGAGAGAGAGAGAGAGAGGAAGAGAGAGAGAGAGAGAGAGAGAGAGAGAGAGGAGAGAGAGAGAGAGAGAGAGAGAGAGAGAGAGAGAGAGAGAGAGAGAGAGAGAGATTTCATTCAATGGGGAGGATATAAAACTATTTCCATTTGATTTCTAGCGTGCCCACCCTGTAAGGTGTATACGTGTGTGTGTGTGTTTTATTGGTGCCTACTGTTTTATGATCGTATGTGCGAACTCATTTCAGACAATATAAATAAAGATTATGAAGCGCATTACGACTTCTACATATAAACTTAGGCATTCATTTCACACAAGCTTAATTTAATGAATCGAAATTGGAATTTGGAAATGCAATAAAAAAAGGTCATCACAAAAAAATGCAATGAAAAAGGTCATCACAAAAAAAATGCGATGAAAAAGGTCATCACAAAAAAATGCAATAAAAAGAGGTCGTCACAAAAAATGGTTCTCCAGTCACGAAACGAAGAGTGGATTTTTCTCACGTCCATATCTATTTGGTCCTCTGTCTCGTATTAAATGCTTCAGTTGTTGTTGACAATGTTCGATGTCTGAGTGATGGGTTTTGGTCGTAGCACCGAATAATAATAGTGGAGGCTGGGAGTCGGCGTGGGGTGTGGTGGGGTGGGGTGTGGTGGGGAATGTCATTCTTTTTTTTACCTGCAAATCTCTTCCGATTTCTCAGTCACTGACTTTTCTTGCGTGTGAAGATTTTTAACAAAAGAAAAGGGATAATTTGCATGGTGATCTTATAAATTGGATAAATTATGCATGTTTTTAGGTATAGGAGTTAACGATTAATTCTGTATACAGGGTGTTACGAAACGTAAAATTTCTAAGCAGAATAAAAAAATTACTAATTGGTAATGTTTTGGCTTTCTCTGGATATTTTATTCTTTTTGGTGACTATAATAAAATTAAAAATAAAATAAAATCCAGTCATTATTAATTAGAGATTTTTCTACTTAGAAATTTTGTTTTTAGACGAACTTTTTTCCGATAACTGCTTTCATTTCTGCAGTGATCTGAATGGGAGTTGATTAAAAAAAAAGAAAAATGTTGAATTTTAGTTTTTCCGAATGAAAAATTTGGAATTTAAGTCTTCAAAACATACGTTTTGAAACTCCATCCTTTTTTTGCTTTTCTCAAATCATTTGGTAAAAAGAAATTGGATGACTCTCTCTCAAGTACAGTGTTGTAACTAATAACTAGTTACTAGCTACTGCCTCAAATAAGTAACTAGTTACATTTGCTACTTCAAAAACTAACTAGTTATTAGTTACTGTTTCAAAAAAGTTACTTTTGACATTTTTCATGGTTTTTCATGGTTTCATGGTTATACCTCTTTGTGATAAAAGCCTTCCTTGACAAATGGTACTTGCCAAGATTGTTAATTTGTTTCAAATTGACTGTGATTTAACGAATATAGATGTTTGTTGTTAATAATAAACTTGTACTGTCCACAATATGTACTGTACATCGATAAAGGCTTATGAAAAAAAGTAGCTACTGACGTTTAACCGTCGCAGAAAAACGTAACTGGTAAAAGTTACATATATTTATAATTTTCTATAACTAGTTACAGTTACTTGGCCGGAAAATGTAACTAGTTACAATTATTCAAAAAAAGTAACGATTATCGAGTTACGTCACAGCACTGGTCAAGTACAAATGTGAAGTATTAACTAGCTCCTATTATTTTTAAGTCTTTATTAAATATAAAATTGGACAAAAATAAGTGATTTTTTTTAAAAATTATGTGTTTATAAATCTAATTTAATGAAAGAAATGAGAGAATTCCTTCCGAAAAACTGAAAATTAAAACATTTAAAATGACAAAATAAATTTTGCTTTTAATTTTTGTCTTGAAAATACAAAATTCTTTTCCCCTCATAGAATTTTGCGAATTTTTAATAAATTCGAGAGGCTGGAAAATAAACGCGTTCCTCCAACGGTGAATTTTTATGTAAATTTTTGTATTTAAGTCAACAGTGCGCTAATTTATGACAAACTCAAAACGAATTGACTTTTTAAATCTGAAATGTTGTTAAAATTGCCATTAATTTAACTAACTAGTTATTTTAATTATAATTATTTAATTATTTAATTTATACTTTAATTATTTTAATATATTTAAAAAAGGTAGAAGATATTTTGGATCATTTGAAGATCGGGGCCCCCAGACTACTTTAGTTAGCTTTATAAGGCTAACTAACGAAAATATCACGACCTAACCTAACCAATCGTCAAGGGCGTACAGTTGACCTAACGATTGGTTAGGTTAGGTCGTGATATTTTCGTTATTAGCCTTATAAGGCTAACTAAAGAAGGCTGATCTTCAGGTGATCCGATATTTTAATTTTCACTAATTTGGAATCCGAACGTTTTAAAGGTTAAATTAATATGGCGTGTCACTTCACCTTTGACCTCCAGTTTAACGTGGATTCCGAACTATGCCCCACCAACAGCCCAGCGTCTTAACAACTAGGCTACTCAGGGTACCCATTTATCTACCAATCAATTTCTTTATTGTGTGGAAGGATGAACAGCTTAATAATAATAATAATAATGATGATGATGATGATGATGATGATGATAATAATAATAAATTAACCATGTTAATTTTGAGACGGTAGCGTTGAAAAAAACTTCGTCCGTTATTGTAACTTTAAAGAGGATACTACTTTTCATCCTGCATCGCCTCATCTACGAGATCCAGTCAATAAATTAGCGGAATCACCATTACTAGGTTTATAAATGAAACGATTCCGCGAACTTATTGACTGGGTCTCGTATAAGAAGGGGTATGTCATAATTTTGTAAGGAATATACAGTAGAGATAATTTCAGTTAAAGAATAAAACTGAACGTATCATAATATTTTAAGTTTTAATTTTGGAGTAATTACCGCATCCAAAAAGCGTTATCAAATTAGACGACAATACTGTCTACATTCCACACATTCTCATCCCCTTTTTGTCCAACTCTCTAACGTAAAGGTCAATCGGTATTCTCAGTCTTTCGTCTACTCAACCGGTCGACTCTGGAACAACCTTCCTCAATCCATCTTTACCCCTGTCTATGACCTCCAATCTTTCAACTGCAGAGTATCCAGGCATCTCGAAAATTCTGGACCTTGATTTTGGCTCTCTTCTTTCTTTTTGCGGGCATTCGCCATTGGCCCCTCCTTCCTATATATATATATATATATATATATATATATATATATATTTTTTAAGAGAACTTTAAATATGTACCATTATTAAAAGATTTTTTCTTAGTTATTCCGTTTTGCATGACAACACTTGTTAACTACGTTCGATTTTACGCAAGGAGACAAATTTACATTTTACATAATTTATAAAGCGGCGAATTTCAAATCTGTTGCGGCAATTTCAATAACTGAATATTGTGTTGACATTTCTTAGTCAAATTCGTATACCCATGTTGTTGTATGTAAACAATGAGATAATATTTCACACACACACACACACACACACACACACACACACACACACACACACTAATGAAATCCATAAAAAACGTGTTCAAAATAGACAGGCATCCAAGGTGAATAATAATAATAATAATAATAATAATAATAATAATAATAAATAATTTAAATTCTTTGTTGAAAGAAAATATCTGAAAATCTCCATGTTCGTTTTAGGTCAAAATTTATTGGGGTGTCGTTTAAGCACCATTATGAAAACAATGTTTCCTAAATTATAGTCATTTCTGAATATTTTGTTTGCATTATATATATTTGCAGTCATTATTTTTACTCTTAATGAAAATTGAAATCCCTCCAAATAAAACCTATTTTGTGCATGGATTGCGATGTCAGTATTAAGTCCCACTGCGTGGGTTTTCCCCTTTCCCCCCTTTTTTCACTTTTTTTTTCGCTTTCGCCTCTTTTTCCCCCTTTTCCTCACTCTTTTTCCCCCTTTTCCTCACTCTTTTTTTCCTTTACTTCAACAATTATTATAACTGCAACAGTTTGAAAGAATTTAGACACATAATTGAAGGTTACATAGACGTGTACAAAGGGTTGACAAAAGTAAATAGACACCACAATGATCATCCTCAGGAGCAAATGGCAAAGCTCATCAATGGAATTTCAGAGCGTATGTCGGCTTTACTTAATGAAAAGGGGAAAGTAACAACAATCTAAATATATTGATTCAATAAATTTGTTATTTATTTAATTTATTATTAAATCAGAAAATATGGAAAAACAGAAGTTGTCTATTTACTTTTGTCAACCCTCTGTATTATACAGGTGTATATATATAAACAGGGTGATTCATAAATGTTTTATAAATCGTAGGGTGTGTTCTTGAGACGAAAGTAAAGAAAAAAGACCATATAAACATAGGTCGAGAAACCCATAGGCTTCGAGCTGTAGTACGCGACAGAAAAATGAAATTATATATATATTATATATATTACACAGATTTTTATATTTTATGCAAATACACAGTGTGATACATTTGCTTCATGAAAGTAAATGTTCGAAATTCTTTCCTATTTCTTGAATGCATGCCTCAGCACGTCGCACCAGTGATTGTCTGACACACTAAAAATTCCTGGAGCATTGCGAATCGTTTCGCAATTGTCTCCAACTCGTTGCCACAATTCATTACGTGCTCGAACTTCTGTAACATAAACCAAGCTTTTGAAGTGACCTCACAAGTAATAATCAAGAGGATTTAAATCTGGTGACCGAGGTAGCCACAGAATAGGACTACCGCGCCCGATCCACCTGTCAGGATACACAGCATCGAGATGTTCCCTTTAGGAGTTTCATTTTTCTGTCGCGTGCTGTAGTTTGAAACCTACGAGTTTCTCGACCTATGTTTAAATGGTATTTTTTCTTTACTTTCGTCTCAAGAATACACCCTACGATTTACGAAACACACTTATGAATCACCCTGTAGATTTTTGGGCTAAGATTACACAGTTTTCTTCTTTGAATATCGCGTATATGTATATATTATTAAATACTTCGATAAGTAATATTAAATACTGAAGTAAGTATTAAACGACCCTAAACATTATTATTATTATTATTATTATTATTATTATTTATTATTGCATGAGAGATGGTTTTCAACTAAATTTAATTTAATTTAAAAATTAATTCAAAAAAAGTCTTAATGAAAAATTTAAATATAATTTTTACATAATTAACTATTTAAAACGTTAAACTGAGATAAACAAGTACGAAGTCCGGTCAATAAATTCGTATATATATATATATACAGGGTGTCCGAGAATTATGTGTACAATTTTTGGCTGTTATTAAAAGTCAACCATGAAGTGTAGAAATTCCAGTGTTGTCCCATTTTACAGAGAATCTCATTACGTTTTTTCTGATACCACGTTTTGACAAGTTTTTTAGAAATGTACGCGGGTGACAGACATTGATGATTTAAAAGCAAGAATCACAGCTGCTATTGAGCGAATTGATGTGATATGCTGCAGCGTACATGGCAACATTTGGAGTATCGATTGGATGTTTTGCGAATCACTAATGGTGCACATATCGAATGTTTGTAACAACGTTACTTTAATAAAAGAAACTTTTGAAAATACAGATTCTAAATAATCTTGTTTAAGAATTTTACGTGTGTTATCAAGAATTTTATTAAAAGATGAAATTGTACAGATAATGTTCGGACACACTGGAATTTCTAAAAAACTTGTCAAAACTTGGTATCAGAAAAAACGTAATGAGATTCTCTGTAAAATGGGACAACACTGGAATTTCTACACTTCATGGTTGACTTTTAATAACAGCCAAAAATTGTACAGATAATTCTCGGACACCCTGTATATATATTAGTGATGTAGCGGTTGTCTGCAACCGCACATATTCTCAGCTCCGCAACCGCATTTATCAGTGCGGTTATTGCGGTTGTTTGAGGATATCTTCTTACTAGGGCAACTAAATGCTATAAGTGTTAGTGTAATGGCTATAAATGCTATAAACGTCGCCAAATACTGCTCCTGTCATGCCTCATGCCTTCACTCAAGGGTGCAAAAAAGTCCTTCGATGTCCTCCCTCAAGTGTTCCTAGTGAACAGTTATGCAGTAGAGCAGGGATCATCTACGATGAAAAAAGGAATAGGCTGAAAAACATTTATTTTTGAAATACAGTCTCCCCAGCAATTCATTTTAAATATAAGGATTAAATAGTGTATATATATATATATATATATATATATATATATATATATATATATATATATATATATTATAATTATATACAGTACACTATACTTTCGAATGGGCGGTGGTTGGGGAAAGTAGTTGGTGGGATACAAAACGCGTTGGGTCCTCGTCCCACATCCTGAAACACACTTTACAGTTTAGATTATAGTCATTATATTGTAGTAGACTGTGAAAAGTGTGGCTAAAACGCGATATTTTATTGTGTTGTTTATTCTTAGGTAATATTATGATGTTATAGGGTACATAACAGCAACCGGGCGGAGCTCTATTTGTAAGCTCCGCAACCGCAGAGCGATGAAAAATGACAACCGCTACGTCACTAATATATATATATATATATACACACACCGTGCATGGAACAAGGAACTCTTCTGGGAAAATTAAATCCACCATAGTCCGAATAAGTAATGGTAAATTACAAACGCTATAGTTTTTTCTTTTTCAGGCGACCATTCTGAGTTTAATCCCATCATGAAACGGACATGTTATGTCTCTTGAAAAGTGGACGCTCAGTTTTGCCAGTTGAAGTTTACGTTTTGATTTTTGTCTAAAAATACAATAGTTACCCCTTTTTCTTTGATATATTCAATCTGACGTGAATGCAACGAGTCTTTTGCTTATATTGAGTTCCTGAGTATAGTTAGGCTGGGATGCTTTAAATCCTAGATCCTTTCCCAAAGCTGGATCCTATCTGCTTTGCAGATAGCTGGTGAGGGAAGCTGTATTTTTGGGGCCTCTTTGCGAGTGACCTGTTGCCCACGTTAGACTAACATCATGGAAAAGAAAAATCTATAGTGTTTGGCATTTACCATTACTTATTCGGACTATAGTGGATTTAATTTTCCCAGAAGAGTTCCTTGTTCCATGCACGGTCTGTGTGTATCATAAAAAACCTCAGGGGACCATTCTGAGTTCAATCCCATATATATATAAACGACACTTGTGTAGAAGAGCGTCCGCAGAAGATGATGAGAAAGAACGAACAAATGAAAAATGAGGCACCTCCCAGGAATCGAACCCGGGATCATCCAATTGCCGGTAGGACATGCTAACCACTACACCAAGGTCCCCGATCAGTCAGAAGTCGTAATTCTCCTACATACGAGCGTCGTTCTTTACATTAATTATACTGTGTGTTGTTTGCAGTTAAAATGTGTATATGTAAGGTATGAGAAGGTGCCCCCTCAGGGCATTCGATTCCGCTCGTATGTAGGAGAATTACGACTTCTGACTAATCGGGGACCTTGGTGTAGTGGTTAGCATGTCCGACCGGCAATTGGATGATCCTGGGTTCGATTCCTGGGAGGTGCCTCATTTTTCATTTGTTCGTTCTTTCTCCTCATCTTGTGAGGACGCTCTTCTACACAAGCGTCGTTCTCTACATTAATTATACTGTGTTGTTTACAGTTAAAAAAAAAATATATATATATATATGTAGTTGGTGTAATGGTTAGCGTCGCTGACTATGAATCCATCGGCCCAGGATCGAGACCCGGTGACGGCAGGCGGCGCACAGCAAAACGCAGCTGTTCATCCTTCCACACAATAAAAATTGGTTGGTGGATAAATGGAAACCCTGGGTAGTCTAGTGGTTAAGACGCTGGGCTGCTGGTCGGGCGTGGTTCGGATTCCACGTTAAATTGTAGGTCTAAGGTGGAGTGACAAGCTTGTTCTTCGTCAGAATGAACAATTTGGGCGAAAGCAAAACCAAGGTTAACCAAGGTTTTATATATATATATATATATATATATATATATATATATATACTCGTATAATAATGTAAAATATGCGTTGTATAATACTTTTATCCCTTGTGAAAAGAAGGTATTTGATCTCCCTAATTATTCCCAACTTTTTCTTATCCACTAAAGACGAGACCACACAGCTAAAAGGAAACTTTGAAGGATTATAAACTTTGTAACAAATTTTTTCTGTACTTGAACAGAAATATTTGAACCATCATTTTCATCTTTAATGAACTATGTTAATTAGAATTTAGGTGGAGTGCAGAGTCAAGCGGAGATGACAATATTGCATCATCCACATACCCAATTAAATTGAGTATGGAGGTAATACAGATGGGTATACAAATAATTAACCACGAAATTTTATTTTTCTTACGAAGAGTACAGAGACATGTAAGAAGTAAATAGACACCCTTAATTTTATGGTAAAATGTATGCATCCAATTTTTTTGCCATTATTATGACTAATATTCGTTTCCTACATTTCTATCCTTGAAGAAGGACTTATGCCAATATTCTCAAGTGGTCAAATTGAAAAAGACAGCTGCTTGTTCATGGAAGATGGAGCCCCATGCCACACTGCAAAAAAGACGAAAGAATGGGAGGAACGAAATGGTATCAAACGACTTCCTTGGCCGAGTCAGTCCCCTGACATGAACCCCATAGAACATGTGTGGGCAATACTAGACAAGACTTTACGTAAAAAGCCCAAAAAACCAGCAACACGATCAGAATTGTTGAATCTTTTACGCCAAATTGTTACAGCGAAATCTGGCTGTCTATTTACTTCTTACATGACTCTGTATATTACATAAAAATGAAATGGAATAGGGGAGAGAGTATACCCCTGTCTGATTCCGTTTCTTCATGGTGACCAAGCATCCGACAAAGAATATTTCAATTTTGCCTTGGTACTGTACCAGTATTTAATAAGATTTACTAATTCAAAGGTTATGATCAACTTTGTTTAACAGTTTCGTCTGATGATACGTGTAATGGTGATGTAATAAAGGTATATTTCTTTCAAAACGAAATTTAGTATTTTCAGTAAAGTTCACACACTCATCCCCTTCTCCTACCAGGTTTTTTTTTTTTTTTTTTTTTACACTTTAATACTTCTTACTTTTTACTCTTGAACTGTTTTACAGTTTCTGAAGACATCTTCAAGAAGCTTCCAAAATTATTTTATTTCCAAAATCTATACATTCTTGAAAATGCAGTGGTAATTCGTTCATGTTTAAAATCACCATACGAATGAACATACAAATGTTTGATAATGATTTTAACTTTAATACACTCTCCTAAATGTATGTATTTGAAAAGTAAATTAGTGTAGTTAACTAAATAACTTTTTAATTGAATTAGAAATATTTTTAGTATAAGGCTAAATGACTCGTATGTTCATACGAGTTTAGTACATGAAAATATTGATTTCTTTAATGATAATCACGTTATCACAATATTCAGAAATGCCACTATTTGGAAATTCCCTCCCCCCCCACCCCCACCTCTATAACTGAAATAGTCTATGCAGTATGTGTATTAACAGCTATCGGAATGGGTTAACCTGAAAATCAGTGGGAAAAAGACCATAAACATAAGTTTACCATATTCAAATATCAAATTATAAAAAGCTCCTAAGAGCAAGCTGTGATCTAACCATGCGGTAGTGTCATACCAGAAACTAAGATGCGGCAATGAATGACACTACGAACGAACTTATTTTTACAAATCTATGAATCTCAACCCGGAATTTGACTCTGTTAAAATTTCCTGGCAACAAGTTACGTATGCAGTTGCATCCAATCGATGACATTAAAGATTCATTTTCTGATAAGTCAAATATACAGTCTGAATGTAATCATTTATTGGATCAGAATCCCTTTCAATTTGCAATATTTAGTTATTCATTTATTTAGTTAGTTATTTAGTTAGTTATTTAGTTAGTTATTTAGTTAGTTATTGCAATTTCATTATAACTCAAGGACTTTACATCCGAAAACACCCAATTACGCAGAGTGAGAACAGCCGTGATTAGTTGATACTGGTCAATCGCAATTGGGTTTTCAAATGTTTACGGTCCTTATCCTCCTGCCCTGAACTACCTTGTTGCCTCTTCATTAACCTACTGATCGTAGCGTACCCCAAGTGGAAAGGTGTATGATAACCCCACAAATTTGAACATTTTAAATATTTTCGTGTATTTTTTTTTATTGCTAATGTAGTTTTAAACAGTGACATCACTGGAGTTGGAGTGTTACCATTTGAAGATATTTTATGGAATGTCCGTAAAAGAATTATATTTACTAAATAAACTCTATAAGTAACTGTTGGTATGTACAGTAAATTATAACTTTACCCAACGAAGTTTTATCCAAATGCTCAATACGTTATCATTCTCTAGTTTTAAGTGTTAGCACCTGAGGTTAAATAAAACACTTGAGGGTTAAATTAAAAAAGGTAAATATTAAGTTACGCGAAGACCAGTGTTTCTAACAAAGTCGAAATTTGTTGAAAGTCGAAATCACGTTGAAAATAACTAACCAACCTAAAATGACCACCTGTGCTAGTGTAATCGGGTCTCCGTGAAACTTAATATTAGCCAATTCAAATGTACGATTTTTTATTAATTAAATTCAATTAAGTTATGGTCACTAAATACGAGAAATATGCATTTACAAGTTACGAATCCCTCAATTTCCCACAAACTGTACAATACAAATCCTCATAAAAAGTTTGGAATTATGTATGTATGGATATATAATGTGTGCGTGCGTGCGTGCGTGCGTGCGTGCGTGTGCTAGATATGCTGATGACGATGTGTTTGATAATGCGATACGCGAATAACACGATAAAAAATATATTGGACAGGTATAATTTATGACGCGAGCCAAGATGGGCTAGCGCGGTGTTTGTGAAGCAAAACAGGCAAAATAAATTAGCTAAGTGAGCAGACGTGAACCACTGAGCAGCTTACACGGTGTACTTTGGAGCCGTTAATGGTGTGTGTGTCATATTATATTTCATGTTTATTATTATTATTATTATTATTATTAAATCTTATTTACAGGACAATATAATACAGTACAATATTACTCAAATATTTTAGGTAAAAGTCCTATATTTATAGGGGTGTTTGGGCATAACTTATTTTCCCTATAAGATCTTTAACAATAGATAACGCTGACCGCTATATCGCGGTTATCCGGATTTACTCAACCGTGTATCGAGTTAACCGTGATTTAATAACTGTGACCATTGTGCAGCTATCCGTGAAAATGACACCGAATTAACCGTGATTTAGTGCGGTGTTTCTATCCGAGACACTCGATATTCACAGAGGGAAGAGTTACAATCCTCGAAAGCGGATGATCTTCACGTCTTCTGGTTGAGTACAAACTACTTAATTGTATATTATACTGTAATAAAATAATACTGTGTGTGCGAAGTGGGAGTCCAGTCAGTGGTGGCGGGCAACAGCGGCTGCACCAGCACCACCCATCTTCTGGCGGGGTATACTGAGTTAATCGTGAAATCGTACTATCCGTGATCATGGGCCGCTCATCAAACACGGATAACTGAGTGAGTAACATTATATATACATACAGGGTGTTTCTAAAGTAACCATCTATTTTGCGAAATAATATGAATTATAAAAAAAAACACCTTTAAAACATGAAAATATATATATATATTTGTAAGCTCGGCACACATTGTTGCTCTTCGTGGATAATCTTCTTCTTGTAAGTTGTGGAACACTTGAATGTGGTATGGCTTTTTCTTTAAATCATAACGTAGAATTCTGTAAACCGTTGTTTGTGGAATTTCTAATCTGTGGGATGCCCTCCGAATCGATAATTGTGGATCCTCTTCGAATGCTTCTTGAACAGATTCGATTCTTTCGTGAGATCTTCTTGGCCGTCCAGATCTACGCTCGTCATGCACAGATCCAGTCCTCATAAATTTGTTTACTAATTCGCGAATAGCCTGGTCTCTAGGGCCTGTTTTACGAAACCTTCTCTCAAACTTTTCTCTAATGTCATTGCACTTCATGCCTTTTATCCTGCATGTTACTACATAAACCCGTTCTTGCACATTCATCATCAATGATATGGGTCTGAAAATAAAATAAAATAATTAACAAAAAATCGTGTAAAGCAATTGAAATATTATAAATACATGAATTTTGTATAACAATGCACATACCATTATGCCAATATAACAATTGTTTAAAATCCCCTATTTCACCAAAATAGATGGTTACTTTAGAAAACCCTGTATATATATACAGGGCGTCCCAAAAAATGTATACACAATTTAAATACTTATAAAGGCAGTGTTTATTAAAATACATTTCATTTTCAAAATGTAATAGAATCTACAGACATTATTTAATTGTTTTGTCAACGCCTGTTTTCAAACTGACGTCCGTTCTGGTCCAGGCACTGCTGATAACGCGAAGCAATGGAATCGCAAACATCACGAAACATTTCGTTTGGTATTTGTGTGCATTCTCGTTCAATGGCTGCTCTCAATTCAGCGACTGTTGCAGGTTTTATAGCGTAGACTTTGTCTTTTAAGTATCCCCATAAAAAAAAGTCTAGTGGTGTGAGGTCTGGTGAACGCGGAGGGTATTCTACGAAACCCCTTCGTCCAATCCACATCCACATCGTGCCAAGTACCACTCGCAATACTCCACTCTTCGGTCCGGATCATCATCTTCATTAATAGCATGGACTAATCTTGGAATGTAACTTTTCCATTGACAGCGCTTCAAAATGCGTTGGACAGACGATTCTGAAATTCCTACCTCACGACTCGCTTGCCGCACAGATTTTCTTGGACTTTGGTGATACGTTTCTAGTACTCTTTCTTGCTTTGTGGGGCTTGTCGATGTCCGTGGTCTTCCAGAACGCTTCTTGTGGACATTCTGAACAGT
>JAJOZX010005277.1:85000-115000 GCA_023014485.1 Bathynomus jamesi
ATAGGGAAAGCCCAGGTTTTAAGTTTAGTATCTATCGGAAAACAACAAACAATTTGTCCTACGTACACTTTTACTCGGGACATGACACCCCCACTAAGACGGCCATTTTTTCATCAATGTTTCTCCGCGCCCTTAGGATCGCCAGTCCGGAATACATCGATGCCGAATTGGAAAAAATCAACGGTATTGGAAGTGATTTGTGTTATCCATCTGCGTTTATGGAATCTTGTCTCAACAAGGCAAAACGAACTTTCTATCGTGTCAATAATAACACTCGTACTTTGTCAAAAAATATTTAGTACTTCCATTTTTCCCGGGCTTTTTAGGCATTGCTAATGTACTTAAACTTTTGGGTATTAATGTAGTATTTTCATATAACAATATTGTGAAAAATATCATAGTAAAAAATAGCCCTACCAATAATTCAGGCATTATCTATAAAATTGGGTGTAAACAATGTGATTCCTTTTACATAGGTCAGACGGGAAAGGATTTGCACACACGTATAAAACAGCATCAATATTCCGTTAGAACAGGACAGTTGTCCAGTGCTCTTTTTGTCCATTTGTCAGAGTTATCCCACTGTATTGATTGGAATGCTTCAGTTTTATTCCACTCTAGCAACATTGTTAATAGAAATATTCTTGAGTCTGCATTATCCAACTTTCAAATAACTTCAACATAAGCAAAGGTCTTTTTCAACTCGATCCTGTTGTTTTGAATTCCTTCAAAACAGATTTAGATAAGAAGGGTAGGACGCTAAATCTTTGGTAAACTTGTTTGCTACTTTATTAACTTTTAATTTTCATTTTATTTTTATATATCGAAACTTGACTATAAAAGGCAAAGTGTTAAAACCCGGGCAGATTTCCAGTATAAATTTGTATTTTTATAATTCATTTGATCTTGTGCTAAAAATCGATATTTTTCCTTACAAATCTGTATGCCTCTCTGTTAATCCTGTAATTTTTAATTTCTATTTTTACTTCTCCGTTTATTGCATATATATATATATATATATATATATATATATATATATATATATATATGTATATGTATATATATATATACCGTGTGACCACAAAAATTGTCCCTGTTTTTGATCGCTTATTACTCAGTCATTATTGCAGCTTCACAAATGAAATAAAAAGCTTTCGAAAAAGAATATTTAAAAGTTTTATTTAATTTTTTCGATATCCTGGATACGAAATCAGTACTTATAAAAAATGACAGTTTTATCCACCACAATCATGGTTATTTGTCGGACATGCAACGTGTTTTCATCGCAGAAGAGATGATCAAACATGGCTCGGTAGTTGCCACCCAACGGTCTTTCAGACGACAATACGGTCAGCAAAGGACCATAGATCCTAAAACGATTCGCAGATTTTCGCAAAATGGAAACATCACGGCTCAATCAAGAACATGCATAAAGGCAACTCTGGGCGCAGCAAAGGTGTGCGAACCGCTGAAAACATTGATTCAGTCGCAAATCAGCTTGAAACGGACAACAAGAAATCTGTGAGACGACTATCAGCTGTGACAGGAATCAAACGGGAGAGCATTCGGAAAATAATCACGTTGGATTTGAGAATGAAGTCATTCAAAATTATGTGTTTGCAACAGCTTAGCGAACAAGACTACCAGCGTCGTTCGATGTTTTGTGAACGCATTGAAACAATAATTGAACAAAACCAGATAAGATTAAGTGACATAATATTCAGTGATGAATGCCACATCTATCTCAGTGGGTTCATCAACAGACAGAATTACCGGTGTTGGTCACAAAACAAGCCAAATATACACTTGGAGAAACCTCTGCATTCACCAAAAGTTACTGTCTGGTGTGGTTTGAGTAGCAGCAAGGTTTATGGTCCTTACTTTTTTGAGGACCCAGAGACAAGGAGACCACTTTCAGTAACTTCAGAAAGATATGTAGAAATGCTGAACACTGTTTTTGAACAAGAAAACTGCAGTAACAAGTGGTTTCAGCAAGACGGAGCAACAGCCCACACAACTAGGCAATCACTGGAATGTTTAACAAGATATTTTGAACAAAGATTCATTTCTCATCGCTCGCAGTTTCCCTGGCCCGCAAGATCTCCCGATCTATCACCTATGGACTTTTTCCTCTGGGGATTTGTCAAGGACAAAGTATTCAGGCAAGAGCCATCCTCTATCGAAGAATTAAAGCAAGCGGTGGTAGAGAGTGTACAGTCCATTGAATGCAGCGTTTTGGAAAATGTAATAAATAACTTCCTTTCCCATTGTGTGAAATGTAAGAATGTCCAGGGACGTCACTTTGAACACATGTAGAATAAATTAAAACTTTAAAATGTTCTCTTTCTAATGCTTTTTATTTCATTTGTGAAGCTGCAATAATGACTGAGTAATAAGCGATTAAAAATAGGGACAATTTTTGTGGTCACACGGTATATATATATATATATATTATATATATATATATATATATATATATGTATATATGTAGATATATGTATATATATATATATATGTATGTATGTATGTATGTATGTATGTTATTTATTTATTTTTTTTTTCTTTCTGTAGCCTATATATAGGCCGTAACCCTTTATGTACTTCAGTGTTCCTGAGGATGTCATGTCATTAGACGAAAGTGCTTGAGCACCATTTTGTGTTTCCTTTCCTTCGTTGTTTTATTCATCATAAATATTTTTCACGTGTTACTTTCGTGAAATAATTTTCATATATATATATATATATATATATATATATATATATATATATATATATATATATATATATATATATATATATATATATATATATATATATATATATATATATATATATAATACACACAGACCGTGCATGGAACAAGGAACTCTTCTGGGAAAATTAAACCCACTATAGTCCGAATAAGTAATGGTAAATGACAACACTATAGTTTTTTCCTTTTTCAGTTAGCCCGACGTAGGCAACAGTCACTTGCAAAGAGGCCCCAAAAATATAACTTCCCTCACTAGCTCTCTGCAAAGCAGATAGGATCCAGCTTTGGGACAGGATCTAGAGGTTACAGCTACACCTAACATACACATCCAGAACCTTAATATAAGCAAAAGACTCGTTGCATTCGCGTCGAATTGAATACATCATGAAAAACCTCAGGGGACCATTCTGAGTTCAATCACATCTAAAATTCCTACGGAATAGTGACAGATTGATAGTTGAAAATGTTTGTCACTTTCACAAGTGTCTCCGCCCACGGAGGCGGGGCCTGTACATCTGTCACTAATGTGTATTCAGAAATCTGGGTTACAGATTATGAATTGTCCAACCAGGGACCATGTTTTATTTCATCCACAGGCTGACCAATCGGGAAAGGGAAAATATTTGTACACATTAGATCCGATACTACTTCGTTAGAATTTATATACAGGGTGGTCCAAAAGTCAGGACACATAGGGAAAATTTATTTATATTAATACAGTTTGTTTTCTCTGTTCCAAGTGAGACATGAATGGGAAATTAACGAATTGCAGACGAATTTAGCCAGTAAACCCAAGGGAGAAAAATGTTTTTTTATCAACTATCAGAAAAGTGATTGAACGATTTAAAGAAATGAGATTAATTGAGGTTAATAGGTCCCAGGTTGGGCATTTATTATGAATAAACCAATATAATGCGTGACCTTTGGGCTACCCTGTACAATTAATAAACTATTGACATACATAAATAAAAATGTTCTTGAAATTCTAAACCAAATTTGTTGCCTAATCAAGATTTTAATAATTACAAAAATTATTAATCTCAGGATGAAACTTCGTGAGGAAAAGTTTATATAAAAGTTGAATTAATCACCGGAGTAATGATGCGAAAGGGATTTTGAGAATAATAAAGATTTGTTGAAGTCTAATCTTAAAGAGAGAAAGAATTGAGGGAACTTATAGAAACCGATACAATATCTGAACAAGAGAGATTAGCGACTGTTTTTAAAAGAATTTTTAAATTAATTTTCCCTCCAATTTACACAAAAACATCACGTATCCAAAACCATTTTGTTGATAACGTAAAATGTAAAAAACATTAACTTTAGTATTTTTCTTTTGAAGATACGATAAAATTATAAAAAATATTTCACTGGTTAAGAATAGCTTTTTTGTTCGTAAAGCCTAGATTCCGTTTCTGTTCGATTCCGACCCATTTTACTCTCCCATTTCTTATTGTTTCGAATTCTGCTGCAAAAAAATCAGCTTTATGCAAATATCCTTGAAATTGCCGCTAGAGGAATTCTCATCTGTAAGGGTGAAGATGTCAATGTCCACTTTAACCTTGACGAAAATCTCAATAGTTTAAACGGATCTTGACATTTCCCCTTTAATACGAATAATTTCTTTAATTGAATTTTGAATCAGATTTAAGGGAAGAAGATCTCGGCCTTAAATCTTCACGATTTAAATCAGACCTTCGTAATCAAGAAGTTTTACAGATGAAAGTTTCTGGGATTTAAACTTTAATTGAAACTTTACGTGTGGATGATATAAAAAAAACGCTGTATTCCAAAGGTGAAATTATGGCTGAGGTCGTCATTTTAATAAAAATGGAGAAAATCAAATGTATTTCGTGTGATAAAAATAAGTTAAAATAAATCGCTTAGAATCCAAATGCAGTTAATTATTTTTAGACCACATTCACCCTCATTACAACCGAAAACATTACATTCTCTCTACGTCTTATCTTCAATGGAAAGTAATAATCAGTTTTAATCTTTTTCAGAATTAATTATGCGAGATTATCTGCAGCGCAAATCGAGAAGTTTCTAATCTTACTTCTGTGAAAATGTTGCGATTCTTAGATGGAATTATCTATTCGCTGCGCGGCCTCTTACCAATCAAATTCTTGCGCATGGTAGTTTCTTCACAGTCATATTCACATTTGAATCTTCCTATTTTGACTCGAGGAAGGTACGATGTCTTCCGTCTGTTACCTAAAAGTTGCGATAAGTAAATTAAACCGTTATTTGGTCCGTAGTTTTATATCATAAGGTAATTATGACGTAATCCCATAATTTCAATTAAATTGGTAATTTTAAACTATATACGAGCGAGTACATAAAATGAGATTATCCCATTCCATACGTGATTCTCTTAAAGCCGTTCCAAGGTCATAACTTAATGATGAAGTTGACACTCGGAAGGTGAAATTGAACAAAAGCACATGTTTTTGAAGAAAATAGAAGAAAATAAAGTAGGTCAAAATTATTTTCAGAAATGAAAGAAAAGGTATCTGATATTGACATCATGTTTGTTCTTTAACCTTCTTAGAAAAAGAAAAACCTTTGTTCAATTTCTCTCGAACATACTCCAGAGAAGATATACTTTCCGTAAACAAGCTGTTCTCGAAATTTGACATTGATAAAAGTTTAGAAGAATAACATTTGTAAAAATACAACATTGATAACTTAGAAAAAAAAATATGTGGAGCTATTGAAGAATGGGGACCCCAGCCTTCTTTAGTTAGCTTTATAAGGCTAACTAACGGAAATATCATGACCTAACTTAACCAACGATTGGTTAGGTTAGGTCGTGATATTTTCGTTAGTTAGCCTTATAAGCCTAACTAAAGAAGACTGGGGTCCCTATTCTTCAATAGCTCCAAAAATGTATTTAACAATGATAAGACTCAATACTTTTAAAAAAATTTTTTTAACTCTTTGTATCTTTTATGTATGATAATATCGTCTAGATGGGTTAATTAACCCTTTCGTTCACGAATATTTTTACTTTTAAACCAAAAAGTATAAGATTTAATGTTAATCAAAATCAAATATTTTGATAAGTATTAATTTAAATTACAAAAATTTTGGGGTTCCTTTTTTTGACAACTAAAGTAAACCTTCGTAAACATGTTGAAGCATGTGTGGGAAAGTTGCATTTTAGTACGCTATATTATTATTATTATTATTATTATTATTATTATTATTATTATTATTATTATTATGAACTGCGTGGCGTGGGTTCTGATCAACTGGCTTAGGGGTATCTCGGTTGCCCTGAACGTCACTAGGGCATCAGGATGGCGTCGATGCTATATATTATTATTATCATTTCCGATACGACATTACAGTCCTACTGTGACTGAAGGGGTTAATTAGAGAATATTTTAATTACATTACTAATTTTATATGATTACCACTGCCATGTTTTTAATTAATTACACACACACACACACACACACACACACACACACACACACACGTTTGGCTGCCTAACAAAATCGCGACATTTTTGCATTTCCCTTCTTCATGACATTTAACTTAACCTAATCTAATCCTCATTTCACCCCTATTTTTACAATACTTAATGACTTTCAATTAAAAAACTAATATGAGGCTTTGGCGACATCGCTAATGTCGCCACACGCACGTTCATGTTGCGATGACTACAGTGTATATCCTAAAGATTGTCATCATTTCGCAAGGTAGCCCAACAAGCACATAATATACACACACACACACACACACATATATATATATTATATATATATATATATATATATATATATATACATATATACATACATACTGCAGATTCTTTATCAAATAAGTACTGGACATTCAATAAATGTTAATTTGTAAAGAATAATAAAACCGTAATACTTTATTCCAATTTAATTTGCCAAAAACCACTTTTCATTTTCAATTTTCTCTCTTCCCCTCCAGTTTTTATTGGATATTTTTTCTTTTTTTTAGCTAATTTTTAATCTGTTTAGGGAATGGAAGAAACAAAATTTTAATTGTTTTTGAAATCAAACCCCCAAGTTTTGAATTATATACAGGGTGCCGCAAAAGTCCGCATATAGGAATTTTCAGTGTTGATTATAATATATTATTTTTTTTTCTTTTAGGTAGGGGATGGCTGCGAAGTTACCAATAGACGAGAGGGTGAGCTTGGTTTTAATGTATGGAATACCAGGTACAACAAATCGATGAATCGGTACGGAATTTAAATTCTGTGCAGATTTATCGATTTGTTGTACCTGGTATTCCATGCATTACCAAAAGCAAGCTCACCCTCTCGTCTATTGTTAATTTCGCAGCCATCCCCTACCTAAAAGAAAAAAAAAATATTATAGTCAACACTGAAAATTCCTATGAAGCGCGACTTTTGCGCCACCTTATATATATATATTATATATATATATATATATATATATATATATATATATATATATATATATATGGGATAATGATGTCGGATAACGTTCAATCTGTGTCGTTTATACACGCCTGAACGGCTTGGGTAATCTGCACCAAATTTAGTATACACATTAAGGGAGAACCAGGGATGGTTTTAATAACACACCCGCCCCTCCCAATCTCCCTTATCCCTAGGTTGTATTTCGGGGAGCTTTCGAACAACGGGCGTCGGGCGTTTTAATATATACAGTATACAGTGAAATTGCAATAACCGCAGAAATACATACAGTGCTGAAAACCCAGAATAAAATGAGGTTGAACTAAAAGGTCTCTCTCTCTCCTTTTTTTTAATCTATTTTCTTTTTATAGTTATTTTTATCTTTTGACTTTATTTTTATGCGAAGGAGTTGATAAGGGCAGTTTACTGCTGAAAATGTTCCTCCTATATTTCTTTTATTCTCGGTTTTATTAATTATATATATATATATATATATGCGCCTCAGTGGTGTAGTGGTTAGCGTCACTGACTACGAATCCATCTGCCCCGGGTTCGAGACCCGACAGCAGCCGGCGCGCAGCAAAACCCAGCTGTTCATCCTTCCACACAATAAAGAAAGTGGTTGGTAGATAAATGGGTACCCTAGGTGGCCTAGTGGTTAAGACACTGGGCTGCTGATGGGGCTTGGTTCCCATTCCACGTTAAACTGTAGGTCTAAGGTGGAGTGAAAAGCTTGACCTTCGTCAGAATGAACAAACCGGGCGGAAGCTAACCAAAGGTATATTAGTGGTGGACCGGATGTCAGTCTTTCAACATCTGCGGATGCGGATCTTTAATTTCAATATCCGCGGATGCAGATGCGGATATTTAGTTAATCTATCAATATAATATAGAATTATGAATATATGACAATTTTTCAAATTTCGTGATATTACTATTATGGCAGGCAATGCATAAGAATTAAAATTAATATTAATGTTTTCATTATGATAAAAATAATAACTTTCTCAAGTTTCAGCCACAGAAAATTCAATGAAACAAGTTTCATTCAATTTTCTGTGTTACCAGCTATTTATATTTTGAGGTTTATATATTTGTTTGTTCATTAATAATTATAATTAATTAATTTTTTACATGAAATGTGCATGACTGGGCCTTATAAGCTACTTTATAAGCTAATTTAATTGTGAATTGCATAATTTATTAGAGGTAATATCCGCATAACATCCGCAGTCAGAAGTGCAGATGCGGATGTTAAAAATGATGCGGATATCAGATCCACCACTAATATATATATATATATATATATTATATATATATATATACAGGGTGTTTCAGGTCGACCCTAGAAATATGGAAATTGGCGGAATTTGTAGCAAGTATAGGTAGTTGCTTCAAATACCAAATACAAACTACAAATTCCACCAATTTCCATATATTTCTAGGGTCGACCTGAAACACTGTATATATATATATATATATTAGGTAACAGCTGGTAATTTTTTACGTTTAAAAATACAGGGTGATAAAAAAAGAGTTCACAAAAATAATTATCAATAAATTATATTTTGTGAACACCTCTTTTTTGGGGGGGGAGGGGAGGACGAAAGTAGTACCGTTAAATATTTTACAGGGTGATCAAAAAGTCGTTGAGCACCGCGACCATATACTAATGGTCGTTATACACTTTGATTTTACGATCACTTTAGTTTAGCTCTTCATAAATATTAAATTAGTCATTTAATCTTAACGTTCTGAAGAAGGTTAAACTACATGCAAAATATCTGTGATAGAGAGGACCTACAGTTTTACGTGGGTTCCGATCCAATCTACGGGTCGCTGGTACAACATCTGAACGCGGAGGTAGGTCACCACCATCCTACTTCTAAACCGACCCATCGTCGCTTTAATTCTCTTATCTAACGGGAAGTGGTGTTACAACGTGGCCACGACGGTACAAAGGGTTGACAAAAGTAAGTAGACACCTTCAGGTTTTCCATAGTTTTTATTTGATAATAAAAATCAATAAATAACAATAGATTTATTGAATAAATGTATTTAGAATCTTGTTAATTTCCCCTTTGCATCATGAGATGCTTACACACGTTCTGGCATTCTACTGATGAGCTTTGCCACTTGTCCTCGAGGACAATCATCGTGGTGTCTATTTACTTTTGTCAACCCTTTCTATAGTTCTGGAAGTCACAAAACGAAGATTGTTGATGATTGAACGAAATTATGTTGTTTTTTTAAATTTTATCTCCTCAATTTCGAGGGATATTTTAGCAAGAACCCGGTTAACCTAACTTAATTGATTTTAACTGACCTTACTTAACTCAATCTAACCTGAATTAAGTTAAATAGCCTACCCGAAGGGTATCTACCGACGCACAGTGAAGATCATCCATTTCTATATACTGTATTTATATAATATGCGGTTGTTTAACGTCTTTCGCCATATGGCAGAGGAAACCCACAGCTTTATGTGGGATACGAGCCACGGGTCGCTACAGAATATAAACGCAGAGGATGGTCCCCATCCAATTACCACTCAGACCCAATGTCGCTTAGCTTCGCTAATCGACGGAAAGTGATGTTAAGATATTGGTTACGACGTGGTCCCTGTGTATATATATATATATATATATATATATATATATATATATATAAAGAGGGCCAAAAGCCAGGAAGCATAGGAACCATGCTTTTCTCTGCAAATATATATGTACAGGGTGCTTAAAAAAAATGCTACTGCTTATATGGCGCTAATATGTCATTGCTTACCGCTTATAGTTTGTTTTTTTGTTTACACACAATCCCTGAAAAAAACGACATTGTTATTAAAAAATAAATAAACAAACAAACAAACACACAAATACTTGCGTAAACAAAAAACAAAGAAACTATAAGTTGTAAGCAGTGACATATTAGCGCCATATAAGTGGTAAATTTTTTGAAGCACCCTGTATATTTGCATTGAAAAGCATAGTTCCTATGTTTCCTGACTTTTGCCTCACCCTGTATATATATATATAAGCCATATATATATATATATATATATTATATATGAGGCTGTAAAGCAGTGATGCACAAACCCTGGCCAGCGGGCCAAATGTGTCCCCCACTGGTCTTTTCAGTGGCCCCACGGGTCTTTTCAATTCAATGAAAAAGTTAGAATATAAAAGTGACCCAATTTATGACTTAGATGGAAAGTAAGTAGGCTAATACATTTAGTTATTTTCTTCGCTTGGCCCTCACATCAAAAACGTTTGTGCACCACTGCTGTTAAAGGCATCTTCCGAAATTATTTACTCCAAAAGCGAAAAGAGCAGCGCTTCAGTGGTTTTCGTGCTTCATTTATTTCTTAAAAGAAAAAAATCCTTCTCACTATTCACTTTTTCATTCAAGATTCAAACGCGATAGCGTTCCCATCCGTTCCTTTCCCTCTTTGATATATTATCAGTAGTACAGTCAGTTTAAAGAGTCGTGAACCTTCGCGAATGAAGACAAAATTTTAATCCTTTTTTTTTTTAATAAATTGCTGACTCAGAAGTTAGTGGAAAAACCCAAGAAAAGTGATTTTTTTAAAATTTTATCATCTGAATGACATGACGATAACGATGAGAGAGAGAGAGAGAGAGGAGAGAGAGAGGCTCAAAACGTTGCTTTAATTTTTTTATGGTAATGTAAAATCGATCTAAAAACATTTCACACACACACACACACACACACACACACACATATATATATATATATATATATATATATATATATATATATATATATATATATATATATATATATATATATATATATATATATAAAATATAGGGTGTCAGGAAATGATTGCCCCCCCCCCCCCCTGTACAGAAGAAACTGAAAGGAATAGAAAAAAACAGACAAAACCACGCGAAAGAGCGTTTAATTTTGAATAAAAAACACTTGTTTTAATATCGGGTGTTGCCCCCATTTGCAGCTCTGACGGCCATTAATCGACGGGGGTATGATCCCAGAAGTGTCTCAAAGAGATCGGTATCATGACTCATTTCTTCAAGGACTTCGTTGATCTTTGCAGTCATAATTTCTGTTGAATACCGATTCTGAATGGGTTGTTCCAGCATTAAGGACTCCACCTGACCCTTCATGATGGATCCGACATGTTCACAGACATTAAGATCGGGAGAATTGCCAGGCCATTCATTATTTCCGAAAAAATCAATGTTTTGTCCTTAAGCAGTTGTTGAGTCGCAAGTGCTTTCATACAGGGGGCTTTGTCGTGAAGAAAGGTTGCCTGTTCAACATCCAAAACACACTCGGGGTCTTTCAAAAACGGAATTACATGTTGGGCTAAAATTACATTTCGAAAATAAGGCCCATCCCAACTGGTTCCTCTTGGTTTGATAACCCAGATGAGCTTCCGAATAGAGAACATAATGAAAACACCCACACATGCTGGATTTTTTACTATTTCTCGATACTTCTGGTCGTCTGGGACTTCATCAGGAGTTGTTGCCCAAACCCGATCATTCTGAAAATTTGATTTTCTGGAGACATAAACGAAGAATTCATCGCTGACAACCAAGTGAAGGAAATCGTCTTCCGTCCATTCCTCAAGATAATCACAAAACCATAGCCGATCTTCAATATTAAGATCACTCTTCCGTGGCTTAGCTATTTCATGCCAAGCAGTCAAGCCTTGGCGAACTCGAAATTGATGCACAAGTTGCCGATTGACTATCTTACCACGACGGATAAGTATCTCTTTCGCTACCTCAGAGCAGCTCTTCTTTCGGCGCCGTGATGCAGCAAGCACAATGTCTTTCGATTCTTGAGATAATTTCTCCGGTCTTCGTCCTCGAAATTCTGTTTCACAATCTTCAGGATTCTTATTCCAATTCCTTTTAACAAAGTCTTCTGATCTTTTTAATCTCTCAGCCACCCAGTGTCGAGTTATGAAAGTTGCACCAGCTTCCTTTGCTTCACGAAATGTGACAGCTCGAATGCGGTCAAGAACTCGCTTTTTCTCTGAATCGTTCCAAATAGATGATGCCATGGTTTCTGTTGGGAAAAAAATGGTAAGAATTAAAATCACAGGAATAGAATATAATGGTTTTTATTCAGATTTTAACGCTCTTTCAAGTGGTCTCGCCGGTTTTTATCTATCTCTTCTAGTTTTTGCTCTACAGGGGGGGGGGGCAATCATTTCCTGACACCCCGTATATAGTGGATAAAATAAAAACGCTGTGAAAATCTACCGATAAGTGATACAACGCTCATCTGTTGAACGAGTGGTCATAAAATGTGGGAGTTTGTAATAGGCTATGCCATCCGCTGCCAGACGTACGAGCGCCATCTGCTGTCAGAATTATGAGACATATGCCACTTTCGAAGATGGTGGCGAATGCATAACGTGCGAAGTGTGTCATTTGGTTTGCTAAGTTTGCGAGTGTGACAGCGGTGCAGCGTGAGTTTCACCTTGTGTATGGTGGTCGAAAAGCTCCTAAATACCACTCCATAGTGCAGTGGTACCGCACATTTGAAGAAACGGAGTCTATCACTAAACCACATGCAGGTGGTCGTAAGAATTAGCCTCTCTTTATGACCCCTGTCGTGTCCGGAAGGGGGGGTCATGTTGAAGACCAATTAGGTTTGTCACAATCTACCATCTTTATGGGCATTGTTTGCCAAATATTAAACTATACAATGTTACTGTTTCCATTTCACATCAATTTTATTTTATCCATACCCAAACGGATCACCCTGTATAATATGCGCCGCGGTGATTGTAGTGGTTAGCATCGATGACTACGAATCCACCTGCCCCGAGTCGATTCCCGGCGATGGCAGGCGACACGCAGCTCATCCATCTGTTCATCTTTCCATACAAAAAAAATTTGGTTGGTAGATAAATGGGTACCCTGGGTAGCATAGTGGTTAGGGCTGCTGCTGATCGAAAGGTTGAGAGGGCGAGGGCTTTGTAATTTCTGACCGTCCGTGTGGGGTCGTGGTTTGGATTTCACATTAAGCTAAGTTGGGGGCAACAAGGCGAACCTTCTTCAGAATAAAAATTCGGACGGAAGCAAAAACTAAAAACATCCAAATCAAGGTTATATCACACGCACTTATCCTTTTTATTACGAACCGAAGGGTATTTGCTTAGAATTTTATCATTTAGTTTATATCACGAATTTATGAAGAAAATATTTCCAATAAAAAATCTCGAACGAGGAAGGAATTCGTTGTTTACACCAACTATCCAATGACAGTGTTAAAACCCCCAAAATTAGCACCAACATATCTTTTTTTAGGCAATAAATTGTTTCTAGGATTTTTATGTAATTGTTTTAAGGCTCCGCGATACAAAAAGTGTAACTAAAAAAAAAAAAAAGTACCCCACTTCATCTGTTAATGATCGCACACTCGACTTCACTTATGCCCAGCTACCTGCGCCCTCTTCCCCCTCCCACACGTCAAGGTAAAGTCACGAATGGCAGTGATAATTGGGTCAGTCATTAATTGAAGTTTATCATCTAGAAAAGAAGAAGGGAGATAGCTGATGAACGCCCCTTCCCTACTAAAAAACCAGACGTATAGTGAAAAGGACTATCTTTCTTGTATTCCTTGAAACAGAAATAAAAATGGCTTTCTTTAAAAATTTGAAGCCTTGATCTCATGAAAAAGGTTTGTGTTGTCCATTTATATGTCTATAAATGATACCTTAGTCGAGAGAGTTCTGAGATTCCAGATTAGGCTTACCCACAATGCAAAGGGTATCCAGGGCTTATTTTCGTTCTTGGAATCCGATTCTAGAATAAAGTCCTAGCAATCAACATTCCTAAATTCCTAAGTATTTATAGGCTGTAGAGATAGCTGTGAATAAGATTTAAAAACCCGTAGGCTTCTTGGGCCTTTCGGCCTACCTGTATTATACTGCTACAGTAGTTTTGGCTTAGTATTGGTCCAATAAATAGTCCTAATTTTTATTACGTATTTTATTTATAATATTTCCTCTTCTGTGCATAATGTTTTTTTAATGATAATATTGCATTACTGCAAAACATTGTGTAACCTTGGTTGGTAAAAATGTAGCAATTTTTAGAGAGAGATTGGAAGGAAAATGAATTAATTGTGAAATATAAACACAAATTTTGGAAAAGGAAAATACTTTTTCCATGAAAAAAAGTATTTTGAGAGTAATAATTGCTAATTTTGTCATACTTTCTCACACGGAGAAAATTTTTTAGTTTAATTAACTCCATATTTGCACACCATACTACACCGTTAATCCAGCTATATCGAAATTTCGATAAAAAACTGTCGTGTGAACAAGGTAAAAATTCGATTACTAGCACTTCTATACCATATCTCAGGGTATCCTATACCCATTTGCCAATTGGAATAAAACCTATTCACATAGTTCACTGGAACATAACCAGGCATATTACGTTCACCATTGATTGAGTCTGCGTCTGATGTTCATTTATTTTAGTTTCGTAGGAAATAATTCATTAAGCAAAATGATTTTTGTCACTGGTCTTCTGAGACAATTTTTGAAGATACGCATGTGCTTAATTTCTCTCGTTTTATAAGCCTGAGCTTATGATAAATTAATAGCGAAACGTGCAGGAAATGTTTTTATCATTAATGTTTTTATCAGGCCTGTGCCTGTGCATTGTATGTCCATATTAAGAGAACCCCTTTATTATTTACTTTCATGAAGACACGTTCTTTCTCGTTCAAACATCTGAAAATGGTTCCAGGCCTGAAAACAGTTCGGGCCTGTGCATTGCATCTGAGCAAATGTGGATAGCCCTATAAGGCAGAGTAGAGATGGAACTGATCATATATTTATATAAAACAAAGACTCCCAACGTTCTTAGTCCGACGTACTACTTTTGGCCACCATGCTTCTCTAAATACCACCATTAAAGAAGGAAGATGGCACCGCCAAACCGAAACCGTAGGAAGGGGACTATGGTATTCACTCTTGAATTTTCAGCTTTATCCGAGTTATATTTATTTTAATGATATTCATTGATATTTGTCCTGAATCAAAATTTTGATTTTGCCTTTGTAGATTACTCGTCTGTATCTAATATTACTTCGCTGGACTCTAAAATATATTCACCTGATACATAAAGATGATATAAATGAACTGAAAATCATAAGACGTGCAATCGTACGAGTTTCCTGTTATTGATCCTTCTCATCTCGTGGTTTTGATCAAACTAATTTTATCAAACTAATAATTAAATCATATGATTCAAGAAAATTATTTTCGGATCACCTGAAGATCAGGGCCCCCAGCCTTGGTTAGTTATCCTTATAAGGCTAACTAACGAAAATATCGCGACTTAACCTAACCAATCGTCAAGGGCGTACAGTTGACCTAACGATTGGTTAGGTTAGATCGTGATATTTTTCGTTAGTTAGCCTTATAAGGCTAACTAAAGAAGGCTGGGGGCCCCGATTTTCAGGTGATCCTTATTTTCTTTATAACGTTCAAAGGTTCATAAGTTGGCGGTATCTGGCTAGGGTTGCCAGATGTCCTCCACAAATATATCGGACACCAGCAGCCGGGGGGCGGGGGGAGGGAGGTGTAAAAAGTAAAAATGTATTTACTTCATTACTCGCAAATCGTTTCATTCGATGCTTTATAAAATCAGTTAATTATAAGGATAAATAACACTTTAACCGGAAAATAATATTGGAACCGATTTACAAATAACTGAATATATTTAGGTATTAATGAAAAGAAATCAACTTTATCCGCATTTAACTTTTATTCGAACAAAAATACATAACATGCACAAAATTCCATCCAATACAGCGCTGTGAAACTATTCAATTCTTTATCAGATCGCAATAGAAAAATATGTAAAATAATTATTGACTTTAAAAAACAACGAATTATAGATAACCTAAAAAAGCGGACGATCTATTAAAAGCTCCACCTATTAAGACAAAAATAAAAAAGCAAAGACATAAAGACGTGGTTTACTTTTACGTGTCCCGTGTTCTTTGATTTTTTTAACCGGACAGATAGTCCAAATACCGGACACCTGGCAACCGTATATCTGGCAGCTTTTTAAATTAAAAATTTATGTGCATTGTTATAAACGGTGAATTTCCGAAATTAATTAGAAGAAAAAGCGAAACTGGAATAGTTAAACTTGTGTTTATATCCAATCCACTAAGCTTAACCAGCCAAATCAGCTGCAACAGGAAAAGTATTTTCATATTTTGTAACAGTGTAGATTCAGAAACAGGTTGAAGACAGAGAAAGTTGCCAAACTATCTTGATATACTAATGTTTCAGCAAAAAGCCTTTTGTAGATGTGTAGTATCCTTGTCCAAAGTTTTACTGTTCATTTCATTAATTTCGAATGTCTGGTAATTTTTTTATTTTTTTTAATAATAGAATTAGCTCGCATGTTACTTAGATGTTCTTAAAAGTTAGTCTAATATTTGGCTTATAAGAAAAATATGGAAACTAGTGAATGATAGGGTAAATATCATATTAAAATTAAGAAAAGGTTAAATTTGGTTTTATACATTTGATAAAATTTTTATGAAAATAAATCTGTTCATTTACAAATTTTATTTCATCTCATATCTTTCGTATTTATGATTTGTTGGGGTTGAATTTTGTTAATGTTTCTGATAGGATGTTTTAAGAGAGTATGGGTGAGAAGCAATTGGTGAAAAAGTCATACAGAGAGAGAGAGAGAGTTACAAGGAGTTACAAGGAAAAGAAGTACCTCAAAAGGCCTTGCGGCCCATACCGAGGAGGTACCAATGGCAACGGGTGCCACGGAAAATTTTCTACACACTCAAAGAGTGTGCAAAATTTGGTCTAACCTTTTCTTGAACTGATCCACAGAGGAACTGTTCACAACTTCCGAAGGTAACCTGTTCCATGTGTCACAGATCTTATACGTAAAGTAATTCCCACACACACTAGTCCTAAACCGTTTCAAATCCAACTTCCAACCATTGTTGCGAGTTGGGTTATCATTTAAACTAAACATACTTCTAAAATCGACATCGTTGAACCCTCGTAAGAGCTTGAAAACCTCGATCAGTTGACCGCGCAGCCTCCGAGTTTCAAGCGAAAACAAGTTCACGGAGCGTAACCGTCGATTGTAGCCCATATGCCTAATGGAAGGGATTAACTTTGTGGCCCTCGCCTGCACTCGCTCTAGCCTCTCAATATCTTTCCTGAGGGTGGGCGACCAGAACTGCACAGCATACTCCAGGTACGGCCGAACAAGGGAATTGTACAGTGAGAGCACAATCTCCTTGTTCCGAAACTGAAATTGCCTCCTGATATAACCCAATAGTTTCTGGGCTTTCTTTTCCACCTCTACACACTGTTTCGTAAACTTAAGGTCGCTGCTAATTAGCACACCCAAGTCCTTTTCTAAATCAGTCACCTCGATATTACTGCCCAACATCGAGTAGTCCGACTTGGGATTGGCGTAGCCAATGTGCATTACTTTGCATTTACCCAAGTTAAACGGCATTTGCCATTTTTCGGACCACTCTCCTATCCTACCTAGGTCCGCACGCAGTTCCTCGATCGCTTCGGGCGTCCCAACATTGGCCCCAAGCTTGGTGTCATCAGCGAATTTGACGATCCGACTGACGATGCCACCGTCGATATCATTTATGTAAATGGTAAACAACAGTGGCCCCAAAACGGAACCCTGAGGAACCCCACTAGTGACCGAGGCCCAACCCGAACTAGCCCCTTTGATTACCACCCTCTGCCGCCTATTCCTCAGCCAGTTTTCAATCCACCTACCTATTTCCCCACCGATACCCAGCGCGCGCACTTTCGCCATTAGCCGGCGGTGAGGTACCTTATCAAAGGCTTTCTGAAAGTCGAGATAAAGTATATCAATCGCCCTACTCTTATCGTACTCACTCAACATGACGTGGAAAAACTCGAGCAAGTTGGTGAGACACGACCTATGCCGTCTAAACCCATGTTGGGAGTCCCCAAGCAGCTTGTAGGAATCCAAATGGTCAACGATTCTATCAGCTATTATCCTTTCTAATAATTTACCTACAACTGAAGTGAGACTAATAGGACGATAGTTCCCTGGACTTTCGTGATCCCCTTTCTTAAAGATAGGGGTCACGTTGGCCTCCCTCCAGTCACCAGGCACCTGGCCCATCACCAACGATTTGTTGAAGACTGTAGCCAGGTGGGGAGCCACCTGGTCGCGCACTTCTCGCAAAACACTGGGGAGAAACTGGTCTGGCCCAGGAGCCTTAAACGCGCTCAGTTTGTCTATTCTATGAGCAACGACTGTCGCGGTACATCTAACACTATCCAGGCCAGCACCTTCGTGCCTCACAGCTGGCTCGGGGATGACGCGGGTATCCTCCCTGGTGAACACTCCCGCAAAGTACTCATTAAGCACATTAGCGATGTCCGCGTCGGAGGTCCGCAGAACGCCGCTTCCGTCCTTTAAAGGACCTATCATGCTTCTAATGGGCTTTCTACTATTAACATAACTGAAGAACTCCTTAGGGTTCCCCTTGCAGAGGCTTGCCACCCGTAGTTCTTCGTTACGTTTCGCTAGCCTAACCTTCGCCTTCACTTCCCTACACAGGCGGACATACGCTAAAGTGTTCTCATGGGAACGATTGGCCTTCGCCCTCCTATACGCTACTTTCCTATTTCGGATAGCCGAAGCGATGTCACGATTGAACCACTTAGGCTGCGTTGAAGCAGGGGTGACCGGTTTTGAGGGTATGGCAGCAGACTGCAGCACCATAAACTCGTCCCGGAATGCACTCCACACTCCCTCAACATCGCCGCCGACCTCTAACCCCATATCTCCTACGCTATCCCTGAGGCTAACAAAGTTCGCCCGCCGGAGATCGAGCTTACTGCCTCTCGAGTTACTACGCTTCACCCGAGGGACGCACACACGGAACCTAATAAGACTGTGATCACTCCCGCCCAACGATTCGTCAACGGTGAGGCCAGTGACGAGGTTGTCTTCGGTCGTGAACACTAAGTCCAGAACGCTTTCGCCTCGTGTCGGCTCGTTGACCCACTGAGTGAGGAAGTTCTCATCAGCAAAGTCAACTAGCCTCCTCCCTTCAGCATCGGCAGTCCTGTTTTCCCACTTTATGCCGCGACAGTTGAAGTCTCCTAAAACTACACACACCCTATCCCCTAGCAGGCTACTGAGTTCGGTGTACAGGGCTGTATCCTCCTCGAGGAGGAGATGCGGAGGTCTGTACACCAAGATTAACCTATAGTTCGTCCCTCCCACGTTCAGATCGACGCCAAGCAGCTCCCGTTCCGACCGGAACTGGCAGTCAACCGGACTCAACGTGTCCCTCACGTATATTAGAGAGAGAGAGAGAGAGAGAGAGAGAGAGAGAGAGAGAGAGAGAGAGAGAGAGAGAGAGAAGAGAGAGAGTTATAAGGACAAGAGGAAGCCTCAAGGACCTTCCGGTCCACTCTGAGAGGTTCCTTTTATTAAATAAATTTATTTTTCTTTCAACTATCCTAGCAGTAGTAGAAAAATGGATAGAAAAGTATAAGGCTCTCTCTCTCCACCCTCCGCTCCCTCCCTGCCAGAAGCAGGTACAGAAAAAGGTTGAAGAAAATACCTTGGCCCTGGAAAAGTAGCCAAGGAACTTTTACAGGAAAGTGGAGATTATATAAAAAGCTCTATAATTAGCATGCCCACAGAGACACCGTGCAAGCGAACTCCTGCAGAGTTAAGTTATGTTTTAGTCTTAAACCAGGAGAGTATTCAGTACTTTGTCTAGCCTATTTTTAAACACATTTACACTTTGGCTGGAAACAACCTCTGAGGGAAGTTGGTACCAGATATTAACTATTTTATAGGAAAAGAAATTCCCGCAGACAGAGGTCCTAAATGTCTTTAGTTCCAGTTTAAATCCATTATTTCTTGTCGGATTGGCATTAAGTGAGAATAAGTTTTTGTAATCTACCCTGTCTATTCCATTGAGCATCTTGAAGACTTGAATAAGCTGACCGCGCAACCTCCTCGTCTCTAGGTAAACAGATTTAGGCGCTCCAATCTCCGTTGGTAGTTTTGCATTCGCATTGAAGGGATCAATTTTGTAGCCCTTGCTTGTACTCTTTCTAACCTTTCTATATTCTCCCTGAGGGATGGAGACCAAAACTGTGCACAGTATTCCAGTTGAGCTCTGACTAGTGAATTATAAAGGGACATACAGTCGCCTTGTTCCGAAACTGGAACTGTCTTTTAATATAACCTAATATTTTAAGGCCCTCTTTCCGACTTCTGCACAGTGCTTCGACGGTTTCAGATCACTGCTGATATAGACTCCTAAGTCTTTCTCTAGATCGGTCTCAGTCAAGTTCCTTCCCAAGAGAGAGTAATCGGTCTTTGGGTTTTTATAACCTATGTGCATTACCTTACATTTGTCCAAGTTGAATGGCATCTGCCAAGTAGCAGACCATTCGCCCATCCTGTCAAGATCATTCTGAACCGTTCTTATGCCCTCCTCAGTACTACACTACTTCCTAATTTCGTATCGTCTGCAAATTTGGAGATTGTACTTTGAAGCCCTACGTCTATATCATTAATATAGATGATAAAATGTAAAGGACCCAGAACGGAACCCTGTGGGACACCACTGGTGACGGGCGCCCACTCCGAAGCCACTCCATTTATTACCACTCTCTGCTTTCTATCTTTTAACCAATCCTCAATCCAGTTGGAAGCGAGCCCGGTGATTCCTAGTCCTTTGATTTTAGCCATCAATCTCGCGTGAGGGACTTTGTCAAAGGCTTTTTGAACGTCGAGATACACTATATTTATTGCCCTACTTGCATCGTATAGTGTATGCGTATTATGGAAAAACTCTAACAGATTTGTCAGACAGGATCTATGTTGCCTAAGTCCATGTTGATAATAAAAAATTAGATTGTTAGATTCAAGATGATACACAATACGTTTTGTAATGATGGATTCCAACAGTTCGCCGACAACTGATGATAAACTGATCGGGCGGTAAGGTAATTACAAGGATTTTCCCTATCACCCTTTTTAAAGATTGGTGTTACATTTGCTAACTTCCAGTTGATTGGAACTTTCCCTAACTCGATTGATTGTTTGTTTGAATATGGTTACTAAGTCGTCAACAATCTGGCTAACCTCTTTTAATAAGTTGGGGCCAGGTGATTTGTATTTATTCATCTTATCAATTAATTGCTGTACCTCATTTCTCGTAAAACTTATGGTCTCTACGGGATGGTCACCGTTATATGTAATCCGAGGACTTGACTCTCTCTCTCTCTCTCTCTCTCTCTCTCTCTCTCTCTCTCTCTCTCTCTCTCTCTCTCTCTATCTCTATCTCTCTCTCTCTCTCTCTCTCTCTCACACCGTTGACGAATCGTTGGGCGGGAGTGATCACAGTCTTATTAGGTTCCGTGTGTGCGTCCCTTGGGTGAAGCGTAGTAACTCGAAAGGCAGTAAGCTCGATCTCCGGCGGGCGAACTTTGTTAGCCTCAGGGATAGCGTAGGAGAGATGGGGTTAGAGGTTGGCGGCGATGTTGAGGGAGTGTGGAGTGCATTCCGGGATGAGTTTATGGTGCTGCAGTCTGCTGCCATACCCTCAAAACCGGTCACCCCTGCTTCAACGCAGCCAAAGTGGTTCAATCGTGGCATCGCTTCGGCTATCCGAAATAGGAAAGTAGCGTATAGGAGGGCGAAGGCCAATCGTTCCCACGAGAACACTGAAGCGTATGTCCGCCTGTGTAGGGAAGTGAAGGCGAAGGTTAGGCTAGCGAAACGTAACGAAGAACTACGGGTGGCAAGCCTCTGCAAGGGGAACCCTAAGGAGTTCTTCAGTTATGTTAATAGTAGAAAGCCCATTAGAAGCATGATAGGTCCTTTAAAGGACGGAAGCGGCGTTCTGCGGACCTCCGACGCGGACATCGCTAATGTGCTTAATGAGTACTTTGCGGGAGTGTTCACCAGGGAGGATACCCGCGTCATCCCCGAGCCAGCTGTGAGGCACGAAGGTGCTGGCCTGGATAGTGTTAGATGTACCGCGACAGTCGTTGCTCATAGAATAGACAAACTGAGCGCGTTTAAGGCTCCTGGGCCAGACCAGTTTCTCCCCAGTGTTTTGCGAGAAGTGCGCGACCAGGTGGCTCCCCACCTGGCTACAGTCTTCAACAAATCGTTGGTGATGGGCCAGGTGCCTGGTGACTGGAGGGAGGCCAACGTGACCCCTATCTTTAAGAAAGGGGATCACGAAAGTCCAGGGAACTATCGTCCTATTAGTCTCACTTCAGTTGTAGGTAAATTATTAGAAAGGATAATAGCTGATAGAATCGTTGACCATTTGGATTCCTACAAGCTGCTTGGGGACTCCCAACATGGGTTTAGACGGCATAGGTCGTGTCTCACCAACTTGCTCGAGTTTTTCCACGTCATGTTGAGTGAGTACGATAAGAGTAGGGCGATTGATATACTTTATCTCGACTTTCAGAAAGCCTTTGATAAGGTACCTCACCGCCGGCTAATGGCGAAAGTGCGCGCGCTGGGTATCGGTGGGGAAATAGGTAGGTGGATTGAAAACTGGCTGAGGAATAGGCGGCAGAGGGTGGTAATTAAAGGGCTAGTTCGGGTTGGGCCTCGGTCACTAGTGGGGTTCCTCAGGGTTCCGTTTTGGGGCCACTGTTGTTTACCATTTACATAAATGATATCGACGGTGGCATCGTCAGTCGGATCGCCAAATTCGCTGATGACACCAAGCTTGGGGCCAATGTTGGGACGCCCGAAGCGATCGAGGAACTGCGTGCGGACCTAGGTAGGATAGGAGAGTGGTCCGAAAAATGGCAAATGCCGTTTAACTTGGGTAAATGCAAAGTGATGCACATTGGCTACGCCAATCCCAAGTCGGACTACTCGATGTTGGGCAGTAATATCGAGGTGACTGATTTAGAAAAGGACTTGGGTGTGTTAATTAGCAGCGACCTTAAGTTTACGAAACAGTGTGTAGAGGTGGAAAAGAAAGCCCAGAAACTATTGGGTTATATCAGGAGGCAATTTCAGTTTCGGAACAAGGAGATTGTGCTCTCACTGTACAATTCCCTTGTTCGGCCGTACCTGGAGTATGCTGTGCAGTTCTGGTCGCCCACCCTCAGGAAAGATATTGAGAGGCTGGAGCGAGTGCAGGCGAGGGCCACAAAGTTAATCCCTTCCGTTAGGCATATGGGCTACAATCGACGGTTACGCGCCGTGAACTTGTTTTCGCTTGAACCTCGGAGGCTGCGCGGTCAACTGATCGAGGTTTTCAAGCTCTTACGAGGGTTCAACGATGTCGATTTTAGAAGTATGTTTAGTTTAAATGATAACCCAACTCGCAACAATGGTTGGAAGTTGGATTTGAAACGGTTTAGGACTAGTGTGTGTGGGAATTACTTTACGTATAAGATCTGTGACACATGGAACAGGTTACCTTCGGAAGTTGTGAACAGTTCCTCTGTGGATCAGACGAAATCTTGCACACTATTTGAGTGTGTAAAGACATTTAGGACCTCAGTCTGCGGAAATTTCTTTTCCTATAAAATAGTTAATATCTGGAACCAACTTCCCTCAGAGGTTGTTTCCAGTCAAAGTGTAAATGTGTTTAAAAATAGGCTAGACAAAGTACTGAATACTCTCATGTGAGCAAACTAAATATAGAGCTATTTATATATTCTCCACTTTCCTGTAAAATTTCCTTGGCTACTTTTCCAGGGTCAAGGTATTTTCTTCAACCTTTTTCCGTACCTGCCTCTGGCAGGGAGGGAGCGGAGGGTGGGGAGAGAGCCTTCTACTTTTCTATCCAGTTTTCTACTACTGCTAGGATAGTTGAAAGAAAAATAAACTTTTACAAAATTTTCCCTGGCACCCGTTGCCATTGGTACCTCCTCGGTATGGGCCGCAAGGCCTTTTGAGGTACTTCTTTTCCTTGTAACTCCTTGTAACTCCTTGTAACTCTCTCTCTCTCTCTCTCTCTCTGCATATATATATTGTGAAATAATTAATTGATTTCCTATTCGTCATCAGATAAAGCATAATTGCTTTGACATCTCGATGAGAGCTTACATTAATGGGAATTGTGAGATGAAGACAGAAAATCAGAAAATGACCATGATGAGATGTGAATTATGATTGACTGAATTTAATAACTAAAAGATTAAAATAATCTAATCTTAATTTAACTTAATCTTAATAATTTTGCGTATTAATTCAGACGTTACAAAATAGGTTTTCATGGGCAAGTTCCTGGATACACACACACACACACACACACACACATCAGAGAATCGCGGAAACTGAAGATTTAGGGGTAATAATGACTAACGATGCAAAATTTGATACAGAAAATCAGATAGCGATAAACAAAGGAAAAAAAGTTACGGGACAGCTACTGAGAACCTTTAAAAGAAGGGACGAGAAGGTAATGAATGATTCCCATGTTGAAAACGGTGATCATACTAAAACTTGAATACTGCTTAGTCTTGACGTTCCCACACGCAAAAAAGAAGAAATTAATGAACTAGAAGTAGTCCAGAGAAATTTTACAACCAAGGTTGATAGCTGCAAAGAACTCAACTACTGGGAAAGACTATGCAAATTAAGTCTCTCTTTGCTAGAAAGAAGGAGAAGAAGAAGAGAGAGACTATAATTTACATATAGAAAATGATCGAAAAACTGGTACCAAACCTCAAACTAAACTATAGGATGCAAATTATCGAAAGTCCATTTATCGATAAATGATTGAAAAAAATTCGGATTATCGATAATTATTATCGATAAATTTTCTAATTAAATTAGCTGTCTCATTAATAGAAGAAAAACGCAAAATTATAAGAACAGATTTTAATGAGATCATTCTACATTGTGACAGCCATAGTTATTTAAACAGATTTTAGTTTTTTATCCTTATTAAGGAAGTAACATTTCAAAAAGCATAAGGCATTAATATTGGCTGGATGGAGACTGCATCGAATCTTCGTTATGAAAATTCCCGCTGAAGAAAATGCACGCTCTGCTTCACAGCTTGTAGGCTTGATGGTCCTTAATGCTTCGTACAATCGATCTAGATTTTCGCTTCTCTTTTTCTTTACTTCGTACAATGCGAATTCACTGCCTGCATTGAACATAGAGGACTTACTTAAGGACTCGGAAGTTTTCGATTCCAATTTGCTCATCTCATGATAGAGGCATTTTTTGAAATCCTCCTCTTCGTCGTCTTCATTTACGTTGCCCTCATCTGGAGTTTCTTCAGCACTGCTTATATCCGTAAGAGGTTCAGGAAACAGTCATAAATATAGAGAAGTGGCATATTTCTTTAAGGAAACTGGAGAAGGCATCTTGAAAGTGTCAGACATTTGTTCATTTAGCGTAAACTTAAAAAATCAGGAAGTGATCTGAAATTATCGATAAATCTGCTCGATAATTATACGATAGTTGACTTTCATTTATCGATAAATTATCGATAATATTTTATCGATTGCAACCCCTAAACTAAACCCAATTAACATCCAAACAACACTGGAAAATAGTAAAGGTAGGATGTGTAGTGTTCCCAAACTAAAGGCCCGACAAGGAACACCCTCAACACTGAAGGAAAATAGCCTGGTTGTCAGTGGGCCAAGACATTTTAACCAGTTTCCAAAGAAGGCTAGATGCCTAGTTCGAAACGGTACCAGATGAGCCGGGTGTGTCTGGCTATGTGTGATAGAGATCGCAAGAAAGCAACTCGCTCCTCCGTCAGGCGTCACCAGCTTGACCTACGTGTGAAGAGAGACCGCCGCACGGAACTTTTACCAGATGCGTTATCAGATATTCAGATATATATATATATATATAGGGTGAACCAAATGTAGGTGGACAGTAAATGATAACGTTTATTTTGAGAATACATATTTAATTTTTTTGTATACTATAATACAAAATAAAATTTAAATAAATTTAGTTATAATATTTAATATAATAAAACACAAACACCATAGTTATAATGAACACCATAGTTATAATATAATATAACACAAACCGTATTCAACCTACTGTCCACCTACTTTTGGTTCACCGTGATATATATATATATATATATATATATATATATATATATATACAGTGTATGTGTGTGTGTGTGTGTGAAAATGCAGTTTCTGCCTTATGGGCAAAGAGAAAATTTAACGAAGAGTGACTTTTGAAAACAGTTTGGCAACTTTTATTTTCGCTTTTTATTATTCTTATTTTCCATTTTAACTTCGAATATTTCTGTGGACAAAAAGTTTCTTTAACTTATAAAAAAAAGTTTTATAGTTTTCCATATCTGACACATTTGCTTACAACTCAAAAATTTATTAAGTAGCTGTAGAATCAGTTGCAAAAAACTGTTTGCATATGAACCAACTAGTGTGTGTGTGTGTGTGTGTGTGTGTGTGTGTGTGTGTGTGTGTGTGTGTGTGTGTGTGTTAAAATCAGACAATTTGTAAATTGACTGAAATTTTAGATAATGTGTCAAATTGTGATGTACACAAAACGTAACCTAACCTAATGAATTTTTAGGCAACATAATGGGAAATACTAGTGGGTATGCATATGCAGCATCAACAGAAAGGTTAGGTTAGGTTAGGTTAGGTTAGGTTAGGTTAGGTTAGGTTAGGTTAGGTTAGGTTTTGTTTTGTTTGTATCACAACTTGACATATTGCCTAAAATTTCAGTCAGTTTACAAATTTCCTGATTTTAGACATTGACCATAACATATACAGGGTGTTCGGAAAGTCACTGTGCACTTATATTTATTTAATAGCATACAATAACATTACATATATGATAGAGGTTATGGATGGGACCATCAGAACTTATAAAAGGTGTTGAAAGTGATGTCCTTTAACAGCAATACAGGCCTGGACCCGTCTTATTTTATTTTGAAACACCTTTGTCAGTTCTTCATTAATTAACATTAATTATATAAGTGCACAGTGACTTTCCGAACACCCTGTATATGTATATAATGTAATTTTGTTTGTTTATTTATTTCAAGAGTTTCGCCATGTAAGTAACCTTTCAAAAGTTAACGAAAGGTTCCTCTCAGAATTATTGTACTGTAGGTTCCAAACAGGAGGGGACCGCATAGACAATACGGGGAATTTACTGACTCGCTTTTCGACCCAATATACGAGAAAGAGAACCCATACGGTCAGTTTCAAAAATCTTTCATTACTTGAAACGTTACATACAAAAAAATCCTTTTTGGTACTTCGCTTGAAGGCTTTACCAACTTCTCACTTTACAGTGAAGAAATATGGAATAATATAATAAATAAATGAATATAATAATATGATACATAAATATTAAATATAATAATATAATAAATAAATAAATGTGGAATAATATAAATATTAGACAGAACTTATTACTGTTAAAATGATTTTCTTTTACATATTTTAGGTTAAAGATTATATTACGGGCCTGCGATGGTTGTCCGAAATATTTTATCACTTATATGATAATTTTTGCACGCTGATTACGAAAATAATATTAATTTTTCGCCATCACGTACAGATTTTTCACAAAATGTCATATTTCATAATGTAAGTAATTTTCATTACATTTTGATTAAAAACTACTGTCTATAAGTATTTTAAATGCTTGGTTTCACCAAGATATCAAAGAAATGGAGAAGAGATATCAGGGAAGGTGGGACATCAGCATGATGGCTGATTACTGCTGGATGTTGAAACGGGATACTCCAGAATTATTACGTAAAAGAGGAGGAATAACGCGTACATTCGAGACTAAAACTCAAAGACAAATAAAGCTGAATATGTAATTGACGTTAATAGTTTTCTTTCTTTTTAAAGTTGTTTGCATTTGTAATTAGTATAAAAAAGCGAAATAGGTACCGAATGGAAATTGAAATAAATAATATTTATTTATGTTGTTGTTGTTTTCCTTTCAGTTTGCAAAAAATCTTTATGTGATAGAAAAAATGGAAACCTTATTCGAAATCAGCGTTGTTGAATTATATAAAATCAGTTATTAGTAAGAAAACAACACTTACAAAGTTCTTATTCGCAGGCCTGTGAATTATCTAAGATTTCGTCACGGAATAAAAAAGAATTTAATTCTGTTTCCATTTCGTACAATTTCTGGGAAAAAAATTCGCCTAGAAACATAAAATTTGTTAAAAGGATGAAAATTTACGAATTAGTAATGATTAGGTTACAAACTTCATTATTGTCATTCAAAAAGAATAAAAATTAATTATCCCCCCCCTCTAAAAAAAACAACCACCCCAGAATATTACCTTATCCTCCGCCATTTTGGAAATTTTATATTTTTAGGCAAACCTTTCAACGGAACTGTGCATGTACACAAACTTTTGCTTACATGTACACAGTAAGACGATTTTCTGTACAACGCACGCTTAGGCTTTCATTCTATATTCTCATTTTGCATCTATTTTTCACCTGTAACAAAAAAAAATAAAAAAAAAAATCGCAAAGTATATTTGCTCTATTTCAAGTCCATTCTCATTTGTTTTGTTTCGTCGAAGGGTAATCAAAAGGTCAGTTTTATCCCTTTTGTACATCAAGTTTAAAAGTAATCAAATTCCATTATTTTACGTATTTTATTTCCTACTTGCGCTGGCCCCTTTCTCCAAATTAACGAATCATGAATATTTAATATTTTTCAGTGTATGAAAAGGTTATCGCCAAGGACAGTGTACATGCAAATTCCATTTATACTGTATATACTGTATTTATATTCCATTTATATATATATATATATATACAGGGTGTCCGAGAATTATCTGTACAATTTTTGGCTCTTATTAAAAGTCAACCATGAAGTGTAGAAATTCCAGTGTTGTCCCATTTTACAAAGAATCTCATTAAGTTTTTTCTGATACCAGGTTTTGACAAGTTTTTTAGAAATTCCAGTGTGTCCGAACATTATCTGTACAATTTCATCTTTTAATAAAATTCTTGATAACACACGTAAAATTCTTAAACAAGATTATTTAGAATCTGTATTTTCAAAAGTTTCTTTTATTAAAGTAACGTTGTTACAAACATTCGATATGTGCACCATTAGTGATTCCCAAAACATCCAATCGATACTCCAAATGTTGCCATGTATGCTGCAGCATATCCACATCAATTCGCTCAATAGCAGCTGTGATTCTTGCTTTTAAATCATCAATGTCTGTCACCCGCGTACATTTCTAAAAAACTTGTCAAAACGTGGTATCAGAAAAGACTTAATGAGATTCTCTGTAAAATGGGACAACACTGGAATTTCTACACTTCATGGTTGACTTTTAATAACAGCCAGAAATTGTACAGATAATTCTCGGACACCCTGTATATATATATATATATATTATATATATATATATATATATAACGTAAAGAACGACGCTTGTATAGGAGAACATTCCGCGCAAGATGAGGAAGGAGAACGAACAAATCTTGCGCGGAATGTTCTCCTTTTCAAGCGTCGTTCTTTACGTTAATTATACTGCGTGTTCTTTGCAGTTGAAATGTATATGTATATATATATATATATATATATATATATATATATATATATATATATATGTTAAACACAGACCGTGCATGGAACAAGGAACTCTTCTGGGAAAATTAAATCCACTATAGTCCGAATAAGTAATGGTAATGACAAATACCATAGTTTTTCTTTTTCATGATGCTAGCCCGACGTGGGCAACGGGTCTCTCGCAAAGAGATCCCATAAATATAGCTTCCCTCACCAGCTAT
>JAJOZX010005277.1:120000-130000 GCA_023014485.1 Bathynomus jamesi
ATTATCATCTCTTTAGGAGTCTGCAAAACTATGTTGACGAGAAACAGTATACTTCTTTAGATGACCTGCACACCAGTCTTTGTACGTTTTTTGCCTTAAAACCGCCTGAATTTTATAAACATGGCATTGAAAAGCTTGTAGGACGTGGCAGAGTGTCATTGATTCCGATGGAAAATATATACTAGATTAAACAGTTTCAATTGAGTTTTTTTTTTGTCCTTCAAATTCCGATCTAAAAAACGACATTACTTATGGGATGACCTGATACTTTATGCATCGCTCTCATACATTAGATTGTATACCCGATATTAGGCACCAATCTTCTCAAACATAGCAGTTGACGGCTGCAGTGGTTGCGCTCCAACTACTACAAATAATTATTAGTGAAATATTTTGTATTAATTGTGTCCCTGACCAAATAAATTTAGAGGGGCCACGATGGATTGCACTCGTGTGTTCACCTTCTGCGTCCTTCCATCCGTCAGTTTCATGTCCGCGCTGTAACTTTTGAACAGCTCATCATTAAGTTGATGAAACCTTACGTATGTTTCATCACGAGACGATGTATCGCGAGCATGAATCGGGTCCCTGTATCAGAAGGTCAAGGTATAAAAGTCACGTTTGGAAGAAACAGTCTTTACTACATTGTAATCATATTACTGTATTATCATATAGATATAATTCTGATGGGCAAAGTTATTTTGTTAAAAATGACCTAATGTTTCGTCAAAAAAATAACTTCTTTAATAAAAAAAGAAAATTTGGAAACCCCCTTAGGAAAATCCGGCGTACGCCACTGGTATAATATATAATATATATATTATATATTATATATATATATATATATATATATATATTATAGGGTGTTTCAGGTCGACCCTAGAATATGGAAATTGGCGAAATTTGTAGTTTGTATTTGGTATTTGGAATTTGTCATTGGTAATTCCGTAACTAATATATATTTCCATATTTCTCGGATCGACCTGAAACACCCTGTATATATATATGTATGTATATATTTTTTAATAATTTTTCCTTTTTCTTAAAATAGCTTATCAGCTGTTTAGCTCTCTTAAGTGTATGAAAACTTGTAGTTGAAAATGCCGGACGTTAACAGACTACGAAACGGAAAAATAAAACTCATCCTAGCCAAAATACAAGACCTAAAACCAAACCATTCCCTGGATAAAGTCAGACATGAAAAGATTCAAGCAGATAACGAGAGTAGACTTTATATGCTTCAAGGAAACTCGCCTGAAAGTCTGCCAGAAAAACTGTGAAAACTGGGTGTCGTATTGACAAAAAAGTAATGCAAAATGACAGCCATAGCATATTTCGAGCAAAAAGAAGGAAAAGAGGATGTGCTATTTATGCACATGAAAAATATGTGGCAGATGTAATAGTAATTGAAACAATTATTATTATTATTATGAAAATTTAAGCGTGAGACTAATTGTAGTATATAATAGGCCTCCGAAAACTCAAACTACAAAATTCTCAGATACTGTTACCGAGGTCCACGTCGAGCGAACATCATGAAAAAGAAAAAACTATAGCGTTTGTCATTTACCATTACTCATTCGGACTATAGTGGATTTAATTTTCCCAGAAGAGTTCCTTGTTCCATGCACGGTCTGTGTAACATAAAAATTTCTCAAGGGACCATTCTGAGTTGTATAATATATAATATGAAGGGTATATAAAAACTGAAGCTTGACCACAAATGAAGATGTCTCTGAAATGAAAATAAAGACCGTCATAAAAGTTGGTTTTACGGAAGCAAAATGGAAAGAGTGCCATGAAAAGAAGAGAATGAAATGGGCCCTTACTCGGGCCCTGAAAACGCACTTTTAATGTCATTTCAACTAATTTTATAGCTACTAATAAAAGCTTGCTTATTTAATATTGAAAAAGGGGGAAAAACCGTATAAAATTCGGGTTTTTTGTTTTGATCCTTTCCAGCGGAGTATTTTTGCTCCTAAAAATCAACTTTATGAGGATTAGGCCAATTCAACAGAAAATGAAAAATTCTAATTGGTTTCATTAGTAATATTTTCAGTCAAATTCATTTGCCGCAACTTTGAATTTTACTCCAGTTAAATATTACATTAAGACAACTCTTTTTCAGGGAATGCGATATATATATATATATATATATATATATTATATATATATAATATATATATATATATATATATATATATACACGGTGAACCAAAAGTAGGTGGACAGTAGGTTGAATACGGTTTGTGTTATATTATATTATAACTATGGTGTTCATTATAACTATGGTGTTTGTGTTTTATTATATTAAATATTATAACTAAATTTATTTAAATTTTATTTTGTATTATAGTATACAAAAAATTAAATATGTATTCTCAAAATAAACGTTATCATTTACTGTCCACCTACATTTGGTTCACCCTATATATATTATATATATATATATATATATATAATATATATATATATATATGGGATGAATTTCGCACTTAAACGCGTGAAATGAATGAATGATGCAAACCCACAAGGAAAAAGAAAAAATTATTCTAAGGTCCTTTGTGTATTGAATAGTACACCTCGTCAGGGTACAGGGTGTCGGTGTACTGTTTGAAGGTCTTGGAATATTTTTTTCTTTTTCCTTGTGGTTTGCATCATATATATATATATATATATATATATATATATATATATATATATATATATACACACCTCGAAAACGTACTATTGATTGTAATAAATAACTTACCGTGCGTCTGTTTCCCTTGGTCCTTCCTTCAGAGAATTGGAAGGTAGAATTTAGCTATAAGATCTCTCAGTGAGATAAAAGCGAGACGGTAATTCTCTGAAGTAATTCAATCAAGGTTACAGACACTTTATCTTAGACCTCGCATATATATATATACACACACACACACACCACATATATATATATATATATATATATATATATATATATATATATATATATAGCGAGGAATAGGAGGACGAAAAGATGGTACATGTTTATTAACAAACGTTTCGGAAAAATTCAATTTCCATCATCAGTGCTAAAAAGTTTAAAAAACAAATAGAAATAAATAAGTATAATAAATAAAAACGAACAATAAATTAAAATGGCGCAACAATTAGCGAGAATTAATAGTAAGTTACAATATATTAAATTAAAGATTAAAAATTAAATGATATAAAGTATAAAAGTATGAACAATAAGTAAAATATAAAACGTTTAGGTAAAACAGAATTGAAGGGTTTTTTACAATTGTTAATGTAATGGGAGACTAATTATACAGAAGATTGGGAATGGTTGCCTCTTGAAAGAATTCCATATTAGGAAGATGGAGCCGGGCGGAGTGATGGTGATTTCTTTGAGAGTTTATTTTGCAATGTTTAAATTGAAAGCGGAACTGTAATCGTTGAGGGTTGGCTGGATACTGAGGATATAAAGGGACTCAAGTATGCGGAGGTCGATTAGTTGGTTGGCTGAATTAATGATTTGAGGTGGGAGGAAAGTAACGGGTGGTTGTGGAGGTGGCAGTGATCCCTTATTGCTGATTTGGAGGGTTTGTTCAAGGGCTGTGAAGTTCTTGTAGAAATCCCACGATGCTCGTCCACTCTTGTTTGATATTGGCGGATGGTACTGCCAATATAGTTCGCTTTGCAGCGAACAAATTAAAAGCGTAGATAGTGGACGAAGCAAGTGGCTGGGGTGTTTTTTCTTTATGGTTGAGGTAAGATTTGATACTATTGTTGTTGGTGAAGGCGAAATGAAATTTAATTTGGGGTAAAGCGGGGTGAGTAAGAGACGGAGTTCTGAAAGTATTTTGTGGCTAATGTGGTCGTAATAGGGGAATGAAAATATTGTACGTCTTTTTTAACAGTGGGAACTTTAAGGGGGGGTGATAAATATTATTAAGAAAATTTCTGGTTAAGGACTGTAACAGATGTTTTGGGAGAGAGTTATTAATGCTGAAGTTAAGAATTAACTCTATTTCATGATGGAAGGATAAGTACGAGGAGCAAAGATGGTAGGCACGGTGGATTAAAATTTTAATACTGTTTATTTTATATAGCAAGGGGATGTGGCTCAGGAAATTAGTACCTAGGCCTGTGTACGTGGGTTTTCGATATATGGAAGTGCTAAATTTGTTGTTTTGTTTAGTTATTGTAATATCTAGGAAGGGAAGGGTGTTATTGGATTCGTCTTCTTTGATGAACTTAATGTTTTTATGTTGGGAATTAAGGTAGTATAGGTGTGGTTTATAATGAGTGGGGCAATGAAGTAGCCAGTTATTTTCGTGATAGCTGAGGAAGATGTTCGCTAAAGTGGCACTTAAGGGGGATCCCATAGCTAGTGAGTCGGTTTGTTGATAAAGTTGTTGGTTAAAGAAAAAATAGGTGTCTGAGGCGGCGAGCGTGAGCAGTTTGGTAAATTCATGTTTTGTTAGATTCAAAACTGTGTTCAGATTGTTGGCGAAAAGGCTGTTAATACAGATATCGATGGCTTCTTTAATTGGAACGTTGGTGTAGAGAGATACTATATCGAAACTATGCATATGAAGGTTATTTGAGTTATTTGTGGTCCATATTTCTTTAGCGAATTCGTAGGAGTTGGTGACGGAGTATTCGTTTTGGGTTAGGGGGGTTAAAGTGGGAATTAGGAATTTTGCTAGTTTGTAATTGTGGGTAGTGTAGGCCGAAAGGATGGGTCTAATGGGTAGTTGGGTTTATGTATTTTATGGAGGCCATAGAGAGTACCTGGGGATGAGCCGGAAGAACGTACTTGGGTTATAAGTGCCTTCTGAAATTTTGTTCTGATCATATAGTTTTTTGAGGAAACGGTTGATTTTATCTTCAAGTTTTAGGGAAAGGGTTAAAGGATTATCGTTAATCTTTTTAAATTTGGTGGGATCGTTAAGAATGTTGTTGACCTTATTAATGTAATCTGGTTTATTAAGAAGGACTAAACAAAACAACAAATTTAGCACTTCCATATATCGAAAACCCACGTACACAGGCCTAGGTACTAATTTCCTAAGCCACATCCCCTTGCTATATAAAATAAACAGTATTAAAATTTTAATCCACCGTGCCTACCATCTTTGCTCCTCGTACTTATCCTTCCATCATGAAATAGAGTTAATTCTTAACTTCAGCATTAATAACTCTTTCCCAAAACATCTGTTACAGTCCTTAACCAGAAATTTTCTTAATAATATTTATCAACCCCCCCTTAAAGTTCCCACTGTTAAAAAAGATGTACAATATTTTTCATTCCCCTATTACGACCACATTAGCCACAAAATACTTTCAGAACTCCGTCTCTTACTCACCCCGCTTTACCCCCAAATTAAATTTCATTTCGCCTTCACCAACACAATAGTATCAAATCTTACCTCAACCATAAGAAAAAACACCCAGCCACTTGCTTCGTCCACTATCTACGCTTTAATTGTGTTCGCTGCAAAGCGAACTATATTGGCAGTACCATCCGCCAATATCAAACAAGAGTGGACGAGCATCGTGGGATTTCTACAAGAACTCCACAGCCTTGAACAAACCCTCCAAATCAGCAATAAGGGATCACTGCCACCTCCACAACCCCCGTTACTTTCCTCCCACTTCAAAATCATTAATTCAGCCAACCAACTAATCGACCTCCGCATACTTGAGTCCCTTTATATCCTCAGTATCCAGCCAACCCTCAGCGATTACAGTTCCGCTTTCAATTTAAACATTGCAAAATAAACTCTCAAAAGAAATCCACCATCACTCCGCCCGGCTCCATCTTCCTAATATGGAATTCTTTCAAGAGGCAACCATTCCAATCTTCTGTATAATTAGTCTCCCATTACATTAACAATCTGGTAAAAACCCTTCAATTCTGTTTTACCTAAACCGTTTTATATTTACTTATTGTTCATACTTTTATACTTTATATCATTTAATTTTTAATCTTTTAATTTAATATATTGTAACTTACTATTAATTCTCGCTAATTGTTGCGCCATTTTAATTTATTGTTCGTTTTATTTATTATACTTATTTATTTCTATTTGTTTTTTAAACTTTTAGCACTGATGATGGAAATTGAATTTTTCCGAAACGTTTGTTAATAAACATGTACCATCTTTTCGTCCTCCTATTCCTCGCTAAGCTACGCTTCCCTAAGAACAAACCATTCAACCAAGTTATATATATATATATATATATATATATATATATATATATATATATATATATATATATATATATAAGGGGGTTTAAATATTCTTTTTATTCTAAAGAATTTATCTAAAGAATTTTGTTCTTATTGAACAGAAATGAAAGCCAATGTTAAAAAATCTGAAATAATATTTATTTGATTATTAATAATTAGAGTAGTAACAAAAAATTGACTCATATTTTAAGCTGAACATGGGTAAGCTCCCTTACTGAGAAAACGTTCTATTCGTTCTCTCGAAATTAAACTTTTGTCTTACTTCTTAAGAGGGGGAGGTCTAGACCCCATGAACCCCCTCTTGCGTACGCCACTGATACACACACACACACACACACACACACACACACACATATATATATATATATATATATATATATATATATATATATATATATATATATGTGTGTGTTGTATACACTCACACACACACACACACACACACACGGTGAGTCAAAAGTCTGGAAACATAGGAACTATGCTTTTCAATGCAAATATACAATATATTTGCATTGAAAAGCATAGTTCCTATGTTTCCAGACTTTTGACTCACCCTATATATATATATATATATTATATATATACATATATACATATATATGAGAGTTGCCTTATCTCGTACGTTCGCTACACCCTTTCAAATTATACGCTGCCAAGGATCATAATGGTATCTTCTAATGTCAAGAGTGAATGAGCGTCGTTTTGGCACTTGGGGTATTATATAGAATCTCCCTCTCCTTAAATAAGCGGTCCAAATCTTCATACGGGAGCATTGTCACTTCTTCGACCAATTCCTCAGAACCATCCTTTTATTGAATATATATATATATTATATATATATATATTATATTATATATATATATATAGTCATAAATGCCCATTTCGCTCCAACTCTTGCGTTAGTTTTCATCCTTGCTCATCTTTTACCCAGTAGCCCCTACGGGTCATACTTGTTTTCAAATTTTCAAATTGTTAATCACTTACGCTCGTGTTAAGGTAAAGGAGTGGTTCCATTAAAGAGTTTAGAGAAACCGCTTTTCTACCAGATACAAGTACAAATAAATAAATAAATACAAACGAATAGAAATACAAAGGACACCAATCAACAACAGACTGGCTGATCCCAACGACGTGGTCTGTTTCAGAAGGAAGGTTAAAAGGTGGAAGAAAATTTAAAGATAAGTGAACGTTTTAAAGCAAAGCAAAGAAAAGAGGTTGAAAGGAAGGAAAGAAATTTAAAGATAAAATAAAAATTTTGATGTAAAGACGAGGGAATTCCAGTGAAAATCCTACAATACCTTTGTGCGCTGACAAATGGGACGACAATTTTGGAGAAATGATTTGTCCCCTTTGTTGAATATTGACGTAATGTTTGCAAGTTTCTAATCGAAAGGAACTTCTCCAGACCGTAACGATGAATTATTATTATTATTATTATTATTATTATTATTATTATTATTATTATTATTATTATTATTATTATTATTATTATTATTATTATTATTATTATTAAATATATACAGTATGTAAGAGGAGAGACTATGGCGCAGTTCATTTCTTTAAGTACTTTACGATAGAACGTATCTGAACTTGGAGTTTTATTAGGGTTAATTTTACCTATTGCCGAGAGTTTTTCACTTTCATTAATGGTAAAATCGCTAAGCTTTAAATGATCACCATTGAGGATGATTACGGGAACAGGAATGTTGTTCATATTTTCGTTAGTAAAGACGGAAGAGAACAATTTATTTATAAGTTCCGTCATTTGAAAATCATCGTAAATTTGTTCGTTGTTTTCGACTATGAGTGGACGAATAGTCTGCGAAGCTACTTTTTTTATTCCTAACATAATTACAGAACTCCTTCGGATTCGATTTAATTTGGTTCACTATATCTATATATATATATGTGTATATATTTCCCATAGTTGTGTTTACCTTTCCTAATAAGTTTTTAGCTTCGGCTTCTCAATAACTTGTATGCGTTTTTATCTGAAAGATTATTTGTTTCCTTAAATTTGAAATACACATTCCATTTTAGCTACTTTTAACTTAAGCATTCCACCATTTCGGTTTCACAGACTTCACCAGTCTCTTTTTACGTAATGGGATCTTACTTGACTTTAAACGTTTAAAATAATTAAAAGAAGATATCCATATGTCATCATTATCATGACGCGATAGAGCCTCATCTCAATTATGGGTCCAAAGTTGCTGTTTCATATCACGAAATTTAGCTCTTTTAAAATCCAAAACGTGTTCCAAACTCTCCGAATTATGAACATTAACTTTAATTTCAAGTGTTATTTGCCTTTGATCACTGGCGGAGAAGTCGTCCCCTACAGAGATATTATCAATTAAGTCTAGATCTGTATTTAAAACTAAATTTAGGATATTACGTTCTCTTGTGGGTTCCTTTGACCATTTGAAAAAGTGAACTTTCGACCGAATCCTCGTACATTCGACGACCGGAATTAGACTGTAAACTGCAAAGGACTATCCCACTCTCTGCAAGGTAAATTAAGATATATAATTATCGCATCATATTCACTACTTACCTACGTAAAAAATTAGTTCCTGAAGTCTTTTATTACTGTCGACAGTCTGAGAGGGAAACCTCTATACTAAACCTATAATTAATTTCTTTCCTGGTTATTTTTTCGAATTTCATCCACGTTAGTCTTTTTGAAAAATTCCAAATCAACTTACTCCTACCTCATAATAACTCGTCTTTATACACCCAGTGATTTGTTTTAGGTTTGGTTAACCTAATCTATCCTAACGTAACGTAACCTCATCTCAAAAAAGTATCTCCTACAAAAAAGTTAGACCGATTTGCAAAATAGGATTTAATGGGTAAGAAAAGTAAATTCTTATTGGTGCTAATTGGAATTTAGGCATATATATATATATATATATATATATATATATATATATATATATATTATATATATATATATATATATATATATATAGTAGCTTCTTATTGGTGGTAATTGGGGATTTAGGCATATTTACAGGGTGGGTAAAAAAAAGTGGTGTTGTGGGTTTACATCATTCATTCATTTCACGTGTTTAATTGTGAAATTCACCCCATATATACACAGGGTGTCCCATAAGTCCGGCATCATAGGAAAAATAATAAAAAAAGGCAAAACAAAAACTTTTCTTTACAGAACGTGCTCAATATGTCCACCATTGTTTTCAATACACAAATTCAGACGTGATATCCAGTCAGCAAGCACACGGTGAATGATGTCAGGAGTAATGGTGTTACATGCCCCAATAATGGCCTACTGCAAATGTTCAGCACTCCTAATTTTCTCTGCGTATACCAGCGCTTTCAAGTGGCCCCAGAGATAAAAATCTAGTGGCGTGAGATCCGGGCTTCTAGCTGGCCATTCCCCAGGCCCTCGACGTCCTATCCAATGACCAGGGAATTGTTGGTACAGGTATTCCCTTACTTGGGTGCTGTAATGCGCAGGAGCGCCGTCTTGCTGGAACCATGTTGGGAAATTTCCTTCTTCGTTCAAGACACTGGGAAATGCTTCTTCCTTGAGCATACGTAGGTAGGTGCCTCCAGTGACATGTTCATCGAAAAAGAGGGGGCCTATGATGCGATCCTTCCAAATGCCACACCATACCATCACCCGAGATGCACCTTGTTCCTTTGAAGAGGTATACAGTGAGGGTTGTTTTGAGATCAGTAGCGGTGTTCTGTCGATTTACCTCACCATTTCCATAAAAAACAGCCGCGTCACTGAACAGAATGGTGGAC